>PVKZ01004272.1:0-90581 GCA_004027375.1 Macroglossus sobrinus
TTGACCTCTGGAGAGAAAATACCTACCAAGAAGAGCTCCTGGGGGCTAATTGGGCTCAAATTTAAAAACTGAGCCTATCAGCCATTGCTAAATAGGGGCCTCTTACACAAGCCACACTTAAGGGAGAAGCTTGCACTAAGCTACCAGCCACCTGCACTGAACTGCTGGCCTTCACTGTGTTTCTGATGGTTGAGCCAATCATAATAAAGGAGTTCCTGGAATCTAATTTCAACACATAGGACTGAGACTTTCCCTGACCAATTGGAATTATATCCTCATTAGATCTTCACTGACCAATCAGAGCAGTTCTATTCCAATCAATCAGGATAGTACTTTTTGGACCAATTGAACTGTGAAGATTTGGAGTCCTTGTTTGCATGAGAATGGACCAACCAGGGACCAGGGGCGGGGACTTCTCCAGTGCATTTTTCCTTGGTTGGAGCTGAAGGCAGCTTACTGGACCAGAGTGGAACTGCCCTGAGCAGAGCTCTTCTGTTCCTGAATCCTGGAGCAGAGTGGGGTGGAACCACCTTGCCTGTAGTCTGTATCACAATTGAGCTGTTTGCACTAAGTAAAGATCCTCCTTTATGACTGTTCCTGTTGGCTTCAAATTGGTGCAAATGCCTTAAAAATTTACCTCATTGACCCTAAACAAATAGGCAGCCAGATATTTCACCAGCAGTGGGTTTATTTGGAACGACAGAGAACTGCAATTAGGGAAATGTCTAATGGTGAACCAAACGCAAGTCCAGAAAAATAAAAGATAGATATGCTCTTTTATGGAATTGGGGAGGGGCTGTAAATGAATTGTAAATGAAGAGTCCATTGGAGGAAACTGAAAGTTCAAAGTATAATGACTTTTTGTTGGATGAGTTACAGCCATCTCCCATTGGCCGAGATGTTATTGGGCAAGGAGAATTCTTCCTCCTGCTGAGGCAGTGAAGTACTCTCACTTCCTGTTGGAGATATTAGGTTAAGTGTCTTTCTGTTGGGGTCAGTAGTGTGTGTAAATTGATGTGTGTGAGAATTTTCTCTTCTAGCATCTCAACTCCACTTTAAACAGGTTTCTGTTTATTAATTTTTATAACCTCATCTTATTTCTTCCTCCCTGTTTGGTTAAGTCTAACAGTGTTCCTGATTCTCAACTACCACTGCTTGGAAATTTTATACGTGATCATGTCTCATCCACCTTACCCTACATTTGGGATAATGCCCAAACTTTTTAGCTCAGCATATAAGGCCTTGGGCAGCAGGCCTCCTTCCCTCCTCTCTCCCATGATACCCTTTGCAGCAGGCATCACAGCCTATTTGTCAATCCTCAGTTAATTTTGCTCTCCTACTTCCCTGCTTCTGCAACTGTCTTGAGTTCTCCTCCTTTTTCCCATCTTGCAGCTCCTACTCAGCATGATTAGATTAGAATTCCCTCAGGGAAGGAGTCTCTTTTTATCTCTTTCTACTCCACCCTTTGCTACCTCCAACTTCTGGATCAGTTCAAATATTTCCTCTCTTTTCACAAAAACTCTCTCTCCTGCCCTGAATCCCTGAGGCTAGGGTAGGCTCCCCTTCCATGTTCTTACTTTCTTTCATAATATTCATCACATCACTTGACAGTTGATTTAATTATATACCTCCCTTACTCTACGAGGGCTTCCTTTGAATGGAGAACAGGGTCTTATTTGACTTTTGCACCCAGGGCTCCCAGTACAACGCCTGGCACAGAGTAGGCACCTGAAACTTGTTTGTTGAATAAAAAACAAACAAAAACAAACAAGAACCAGTGAGTGAATGGATATGAATATAGACACATTTGAGAACCAAGGCCACAGTATCAGTTGCCCCCTTCCTATAGGTGATCTGCTTTTACTCCTTCCCCCAAAGGGAGACAAAAGACTCCCCTCTGGTCACTGTCCTAGGGAGAGCACTAGCTAATCACTTCCACAATACATGCAATAGGTTATTGGTGTCTTTATCTCCTTGGGCATCAATGGAACCACTTCTCTCTAGTCAAATTCACATGGAACATGTGCTCTCTTCATGTTGGCAATTCTGACTTTCCTCCTGGGGAGCTAGCAAGGTGAAGTGCAGAGGATGGAAGTGTCTCTTTCCAGCTCCTATGTGTTTTCCATGCTCCAAGAGCCCAACCTTTTCCTTTAAGAGGAAAGCTCAGTCTTCCAACTACCAGGTGGCTGAAAGTCAGTAACTCCTTGAACCCTCAAGGCTCACAGAATGTGGTGGCTTGAGCCAGCTACTAACAGAAAAGCCTCCCAATCAGCTCTTCAATATACCAAACAGAAGAAACTTCCTAGATAAGGGCAGGGTGAAAGCGTTGGAAGAGATCCCTGAGAAGGTTACAACACAGTGCCTAATACACACTGATATTCATGGCTCACATGTATAGCTCTTTTCTGTTTAACAAGAGTGTTCATGCCTTCTCTTTCTCTCTCCTGCTAAGAAGTTCTTAGGATGGCAGGTGGGTAGTTGTCCAATCCCCATGTTCACAGATGAGGGACCCAAGGATCAGAGCATGAGTGTGATTTACCCCAAATCACACAGCATATGAAGGTGCAGTAGAATTTGAATCCAGCTTGGTTTGCCTCCAACCTCTTCATCCCCCTCAATATGCTGCCTCTAAAATGATGTTAAAATACATATAAATCATACAGGGTGCAAGTGCAAATTATTCCTTCTGTGGAAGTGCAAGATAGCCAAGTGGTGACAGGAAATTGGCAGGGATGGAGTGGCATGACTCAGGGACAGCTTTTTGAGGTAGAGCTGTTATGTGGGGCTGAGAGAGGGGGAGGAATGGCAGCAGGGAGCAAGGGGGAGAGAATTCTAGTGGGAGAATTGTGGCCTGGAGGAGGATGACGTACCATGTAGCCTTCTTGCAGTGGTGGGCTATGGATGAAACAATGAGGCAGGGAGCAGAATAGACCCAGAGAGGCCTTGTCCTGATTAACGTGGTCTCCAATATCAGAAAATTGCCAGTCATAGGTTTCTAATATTTTGTTTTTTTCTACATGCTTATAGGTACTGTCCACTGCCCTACCCCCTGACACACCCTACCTGGTGTTAACCCTATGTTCTTTTTAGTCTTATATATGTAGTATTATGGAATTTATTTAACTGAGTTAAGTAAAAATGGATGTTTTAGCACACACTTAACTCAAACAGTGCTGTTAGGATGCTGCCTTTTTTATCTCCCAGCTCTGCCATACTTGCTGTTGGATCACATGCAAGCTATTTGTGTGGTGGTATGTGATGTTCCTAGGAGAGATGCCTAGGTTTATACCCTCCCATGTTCAAGTCCAGTAGAAGGAGAATCTCTTTTTACCTATAGTTTAAATGAATCTCATTGGCTGGATTTGGGTCATATCTCCATCTCTGAATCAATCACTATGGCTTTGGGATAGGAAGCTTTAGTCCACTGCTCAGGGTACGTGCTCAACTCTGAACGAGGGGTGTGAGGTCAAGCACCTCTGAGAGTGGACCTGTACCAAAGGATTTTGGGATGTGAGTGCCAGAAGGTCCAGTGGATCCTGAGCAGACACAGCACCTTCCTGCCTCTTCCTGTCAACTGAGGGCTTCCCATTTGTGTAAACTTGGCCTTGATTCTGAGACTGAATGAAGCCGTACACGATTACTTTCTGTGTTCGTCAAGTCCTGGTTTGGGAGTTGTTCTAAAATTATCTCTTTAATCGTTACAACCTCCTTGTGAGTTGGGTACCAGTGTATATATCTTACAGATGAGGGCATGGTATTTAGAGGAACTAAAGGATTTGCTTAGGTCATACAACTAGAAGGTCCCAAGGTTGGGGCAGAACTGCACACCCCTTGGACTCACTGCTTCCTATAAATCAATCATGCCCCAGGTGAGGACAAACCTTAGAGCCAGAAAGAACCTCAGTATTGTGACAATACTGTAAGCACAAGATGCAGACTTCATTTCTAGTACCAATTCTTTTACTCACTAGTTGAGTTCCAGGCTCCTTATGTGAAAAATGAGAATGATGAAGCCTGCCTTGCTCAGATCCCAGAGCTGTTCTGTTAATCAAATGAGATCATGGAGAAATGGGCTTTAGAAATAGTCAAGAGCTGAATACATGTAAAATGTGATGGTTACCAGGGATGGTTATTAAAATAGTGGCATATTTCTGTGCTGAGTGGGAAACAGAAATGTGCCTCTTCTGCCTCTGCCCATCTTACCACCATTCTGGTTCCTACTCATGGTCCTTGGGCCTTGAATTCCTGGGATCTCCATACAATCCAGCAACCAAAGGAGCTGTGCCTGACACTGGTCACAGGAAAGGAGGTCATCTAGAGAAATCATTGCAGCTGCTGTTGCTCCCATCTCCCATCTCTTCATGTGGGCCCCAAATAGCCATGGTGTTTCTTCTTTCCCCAGTGATCTGTCTTCTCTCTCCCTGATACCAAATATTCACCATGAAGTAGCCTGTCCTGACGGGGAGAGGGGAAGGTAACATCTCTTGCTATTCTTGTTGGTGCCTTGTGGGGTTCCTCACATCCTCAGCCTCCCCAAGCCTCCCTTGTTTTGAGTCACAGCTGAAGGCGGGGAGAAAGAATGAATGAAAAGCTCTGAGAAGACCCATGGGAAGAAAATTGTTGAATTTTGTTTAAACTGATGTTTTAGAACAGTGACAGATAGTATAGCCTGATGGTTAGGAGGAGAGGAATAGGACCCAGACTGCCTGAAATAAACTTGTGCTCCTTCATAGTGATCTTGGGCAAATTACTAATGCTGCTTGTGCTTCAGCTTTCTCATCTGTGAAATGGCAATGTTAATGATACTTACCTCATGGATTAAGAGGGTTCAGTAAAAGAATGTGGATCGCTTAAAATAGTTTCTGGCTTATAGTTAGCGATTATTATTTTTTTTTTACTTGGATTTTTTTGTAATGACTATTTTCATGTTCTGAAATGAGTATTATGCAAATATTATTTTGGAAATGCTGGTGTGGAGGAATCCTAAACAGAGAAGGAAGTATAGGATGTGTTCATTTTATACTTCCCTGATTTCAAATTTTCTCCTTGTGATTAGATAATTTGACTTGGGTTTCAGTTCCACCACTTTTATTGTCATTCATTTAGGACACGGATAGCTCTTAAATAATATTCTTATCAAGCTATTCTCTCTCTCTCTCAAGAACTCACCATATCTGTCTATTCCCTTTTCTATTGAATCTGAAGCTTCTCAGTCTTGCATTCAGTTGCCCTGTCTGCCTCCTTCCAGTCTTGTGCCATCAAGATTCTTTTACATGCCTCCCCTACACAGACTCTCTGTTCCAGCACATAATAGGGCCTGTTCCAGCACATAATAGGGCCTTCCCTTTATCTTTCTAATTCCTATTTCCACCTGCAATGTCCTCCCACCTATTCTCACCAAAGCCATTTTCTCATCTTCCAAATGCAACCTGAAGCTCCTCTATAAGGCACCATCCAGAGGTTCTAGGAAAGACAGATGGGGCTTTGGTCTCAGCCTTGTATATGCCACTTAGAATGTGTTTATAAGTAGTCATGTGATTTTACAGTATTTTGTGTGGATTTACTTTGCTCATTTAGATAATAAGTCCCTTGCAACCCTTCCTCCCTACCAGAGCAGGGTCTTTTCTATTTTTTTTTGCAGCTAGTTCAGGTCTTTGCACCCAGTAGGTGCTGTTCAGGGAAGGTATGAGGGTCAGCTATAGAGCTGAGGTTGGATGAGTTTTCTAAGGGCAGAACCCATCAGGCCTATAGTCGTAAAGTCTATAATGCAACCAGAAAAAAAGTTTTTCATAGGATAAACAATGAGGATGGTTAGAGAGCATCTCTTCTATCTGCTTGCTCTGCAGGGGCAGAAATTAAAGCCCAAAGAAGTTGGCCCTCACCTTACACAATGAGAACTTTGGAATTTGATTGACCTTCTACCTGGTGTCCCCTCCCTGACAGTGTGCCTGGCTACAGCCCATCTGCTGCCTAGACTTTCAGAAGGGACCACATGGGCCACCTTAGCATCCCCATCTTCCCTCAGTCTCCTTAGGAGGTGCCACCAGAGGCTTAATGTGACAGGGGGCAGTGGCTTCTGGTAAAACCTCCTTCCAATTCCATCACCTAGCTCTGTGGCCTTAGGCAGTTACTCAACCTCTTTAAATCTCAATTCTGCACCTGAGAAGGGAGACAATGATAACAGTACCTGCCTCAAAAGGATGTTGCATGGATTTAGTTGGATCATCTGTGTGGGGGGCATACCACAGTGACTGGCAGCAAGGGCTCATCCACATGAACTATTATTATTTCACATATGACTTGACTCAAGACCCTGGGTTCTGGAAAGAGCTCAGCTTAGAAATTTCTCCTTTTTAAAGCTTCCCAGACTTCTTCTCTATATGCAGAATTTCTCACGTCCTCTTCATTGCCTGAGCAGCACATTACAGTCACATGTATAGACATTTATCACCATGTGCTCTAGTCAACTGTCCATGGGCTGTTTCTTCACTCTCATGTCGGGGCCTGGAGAACTGGAACCTATTCTTTCACATTCGGTGAATACTTGAAATAAATATATTGAAAGTGGTTTCTCCTGTCTGCTCTTCTATTTTTAAATTTTAATTTAATTTATTCATTTTTAAAACAGGCAATCCCTCCCTGTGGTTCCAAATTCATAGAAAATACACAGTAAGAATTCTTCCTTCTTTGCCTTTATCTTTCCCCAGAGGCAAACAGTGTTAAAGTTTTTAAATTGTGTATCCTTCCAGAATTATTATTTGTGTGTGTGTAGGCAAAGATATGTAAATAATCAGTCAATATCTTTTTTATTCTTTAATCGTTGATGACTCCTCTGTGTCATTGATGTGGTTGTACAGCCCAGGTTCTACAGCCAGGTGGCTTGGGAGCAAGCCCTGGCTCAATCATTTCCCACCTGTGACATCTTGGGCATGTTATTTAACTTCTCTGTGCCTTGTTTTCTCATTTGTAAATGGGTATGTAGCAGTAGCCATCCCATAGGATTGTTATGAGGAAACATCTAAAGCATGGAGGATGCTTGCTTAGAGTAAGGGCTCAGTGATGTCAGCTATTATGGGCTGTCATTCATTCAGTGCCTATCACAAGCCAGGACTATGCTATTTTCTTTAAACTCATAACCTCCTTGATCAGCCAACAAGCCTGTGAGATAAGAACTGTTAGCTCCATTACACATCAGACTCAGGGCTGGTATCTGGTATCTGGCCCCAGGTTCCTCAGACAGTAAAAGAAATGAGATTTGAGGTTGAAAGGCCAGAGCTTGTACTATCTCTTAAAGCTTCTTGTTTACCTTCTCTTCTTGGGGCCACATTCTACATATAATAGATACTCAATAAAAACTTGGTTTTCCCAATGCCTCTGTTTTTTTATTTCAAGGGTATCTATTCTGAGCAGGATCTCTGAGGCTCTAAATATGTTCTGGTTTGATCCTCAGTTCATTCCAGGTCCTTATGCTTGAACTCTGTAGTCTGTCTCTAAGGGCATCTGCCTCCCAATTATCTTTTTTTTCCCCCTCACGTGTATATGAGCAGAAATGAGGGAGAGAAAAACCAGCCTTTAACTAGGACTTTATTACCCATTGACCTCAGCCATCTCCATTTATCTTTCCTTAGCTCTTCCCGTTAGTTGTCAGGGCAACGTGGTGTAACTCTTGGCCTGCCACAGTCGGATGGGTTTAATTCTCCCTTGCAGCTGCCACTGACTGGGCATGGCTGCTCCAAATACTCACTCCAGAAGCATTGTCAGGCAAGGCCTTGGAAAAGTAAATCAGAAGAATGAGATGTGTTTGTGGGAAAAGATGGATAATTGCCTAGCTCTTTATTCTCAGAGAGTAATTGCAGATTTAAGTATGGTTTGTGGATCACTGCTGGAAGTTGAACACGATACAGAATAGTACATGTGAGAATGAATGAATTTAAAGTTATTCACCTCAGCTGGGCAGAAGCTTTTCTCTGTCCTGTCTTAAATCCCTACATTTCCTCTGGACCTGATCTCCTGATCCCGGCCCGTCCCCTCCGTTTCCTCTCCCTGTCTCTCAATTCCCTGGAAGAAGGAGGCATGATTTTCTGCATTTACTCCCTCTTTACCATGGTACATTTCTCTTCCCATGCCCAGATTTTCATCATTCTCTTCCAAATTGCTCATCTTGTAGGTGTGTTGCCAAGTCTAGGAAAAATCTAAAGGAAAATGTTTTGCTCCATCTCTCTCTGTGTAGGATGGGAACATTCCATGAGGTCAGTTAGGCAGAGTAAAGAGTGTATACAAAGAACATTGAACCGATATGCTTCATTTCTGGCTAATAAAAGAGCTAAGAGAGAACACAAAAATGCACAAGAGCATTTCTTGAAGACCCCTGACATTTCCTGAAGACTGCTATCTTTCCTAACCTCTGAAGCACCTTGTTTCCTTCTTTTACCAGAGTTTTAAAATATTTAAAAATACATATTTTTTCCATTAGCGATACTCTGCCTTCAGATATACAGAAGTCTCCTCTCTCTTCACTTGGCTATGTTGCCACTAGAGCTACTTTTTCCATTGCACAAGTATTTATTAGTATTTTCTAAGTCTGGTCCTGAGGAAACAGGAAAAAGCAGACATAGTTCTTGTCCTTGAAGAGCTCACAACTGAGCACCAGGACAAAAATGTAACCAGTAATTATGATGCACAGTGTGTATACTGGGAAAGCAGTAGGCACTGACCTCGAGGAACACAGGTGAGGTTGGTGGAAGGACAGGTCAGTTGAGAAAACAGAACGAGGACAAGTGGTTGGGCATTCAGTACATGAAGTCCTTAGAGACTTTTGCACTTAGTGTCTACTGTCAAGGTCAGATAACTCCTATAGCTATCACTCTATATTCAGTTCCACCATTAGGATCTGGAGATGTGATGGAAGTTAACTGATTCTGTGCATCTTTTCTCAATCAACTCTGTGTCCAGTGACTTCCTATCGGTAGCTTGTAAGTGGCCATTGTGGGAGTATTTACATCATGCAACACACACTACAAAATCAGTGAACAATACAAAAACCAAGCTTTTTTGTTTTTGTTTTAGATAGCCAGTTTACCAGCATATCTCTAGGGAATCACAAAGAAAGTAACATTTTCCTTGGGACTTGAAAGATAGGTGGCAGATATCTAAGTAAAGAAGGAAGGAAGAGAAAAGGGTGGAAAACGTGTTTCCTGGGAATTTTTTCAGTTGCAAGTGATATAGACTTAATTCAAAACAACTCAAGGAAAAAAAGGGTTGTATAAGCTCAAGTCATAAGGAAGAAGGGGTGGTTTCAGGCATGGCTGGAACAAGAGGTTCAAATAATGTTAATGAGAATCTGTTTTTTCTTGTAAAAATACTCTCTCTCTGTCTCTGTCTCTGTCTCTGTCTCTGTCTCTGTCTCTGTCTCTGTCTCTCTCTCTCTCTCTCTCTGTCTCTCTGTCTGTCTGTCTCTCTCTTTCTCTCTCTCTTTCTCTCTCTCATTTCCTTGTCCATCTTAGCTCTACTTCCAGTCTCACAAGGGGAGATACCCTGTGCCCAATTTCAGCTTTTAAATCTATCTGTCAATTGGCTCTACATGTATAGTCATGTGCCCACCCTTGAACACCTACTCTGTCCAGGAGGTTGGATGAATGCTAATAAAAAAAGAGGTTCTGTTCTCAGAAGGAGAAAAGCTTACTAAGGAAGAAAGAATATGACTTTCTCAAAAGACTCCAGGCAGCAGGAAAAGAGTGAGATGTAAAAGGTCCTGATGAGTTTAAGGAATGTTGAGATGCTTGGAGTGTTTGGCATGCAAGTTTCTTCCATGCATTCATTGACAGACTTCCAGGATGGATGACATCTTTGGGGAGATTGATTTTGTCCAGAACATGCAAGGGATACTACGGTAGATACCTACCCATGTGGATAATTCTATTCCATTCATTGTTCATGGGAGTGTTTTGTGAGGCATGATTTCACCCCTTGTCTTTTGGGTCTAAATAGCTCTAGCTTCTGACTTCATTCAGGAGTCAGGCCTATAATGGCATATCTCTAAACATGTACCCTCATGGTGAAGTGGTTTTGGCCCATGTATATCCTGTGAATTTCCATTTTATTTTTTGGCTTAGTAACCTTCTTTAATAGTTGGTTTGTGAATATATACCTTCCTAGGCTTTTTACCATGGCATTCTGTTTATAAACACTGTGTGTGTGTGTGTGTGTGTGTGTGTGTGTGTGTGTGTGTGTGTGTAATCTCTGCGCATTTAGATAAGGGAGAAAGGTTTTTACTACTTGCTCACTCTGTCATCGTACATATAATGCTCCCGCTCAGTGTTTGTGTCAGAAAGGATGATTATTCTCTTCCAGTCATGGGGTCAACTGTAGTGTATGAAATTTGAAGTCTTAGTTGGCTCTCACTTGCCAGATCACCTTTTCTCTTACATAAACTTCATCCCCTTGAAAGCTCCCAATGGCTCCCTGTTTCTTCTCTGTCTAACTCACCTGTGCGGCTTATGGTGTCTACCATTATCTGTACCTGCTACATCTATCTAACTTGGGTAACTTACAGGTATTTGAAGTAGTCATCTCCACATGGTGACCTCTCCCTAGCTGATGAAAATCTTAATGGTTTTTCAAGCTCTGTCTACTACATTTCAGATAGACTAACTCTAGCAAGACCTATTCTTTGGTTTTACATGTAAAAAAAAAAGAAGGGTGAAAAACTAAAAATTAAACAACAGTTATATTAAGCATACTTGTCATAAAACACCATGCAGGAATTAGGCATCATCAGTTTCCACACTTCCATCATGTTATCTGCTGAACACACTGGTTCTCTACTTGGCCTTCAACCATGTTTGCCAACCCAAGTTAAATTCTTCTACCTTTGCCTGCTCCAAACCTTAACACATGTATTTAAAAGTCAGGAGTCTTAAAGAAATGTCCTTGTGCATTTTTGTCTTCTCTTTCAGCTCTTTTATCAGGCAGAAATGAAGTGCATTGGTTTAATGTCCTTTGTATATACTCTTTACTCTGCCTAGCTGACCTGTTGAAATGCTCCCATCCTACACAGAGAGAGATGGAGCAAAATCTTTTCCTATAGATCTTTCTTAGGCTTGGCAACAAAGAAAACCCCAAACAAACAAAAAAATAAAACAATACAAAAAAAACAATGAAAGACTAGAAAAGAAAAATCAAATTTGGCAAAACTCCCCAAGCAGTGAAAGTAGGACTGGGGACAGGTAAATCTGCCTGACTTTTAGGCTGTTTTCTGATGCTGGGGCATCAGAATTTCTTCTTCTTGCTTTCTAAAATTCATGGCCAAAGGAGATGAATTTCAGAACAATTCTCACAGCTCCATTTTCTATACTGGGTAGATTCTAGAAGGATGTCTTCATAGACAGGATGCTAATTCTTCTGGATCATGTATTAAAAACATGTAGAAGAGATAAAATGTCTTTAAAGCCAATTTATAGTGGGTTCCAGACAGTGACACCTTGCAACTAGCTGAGCAGTGTAAAATAGACCTCTGGTTTAGTTTGAAACTTGTCATTTATTTTCTTGCCCAAGGATTGTCTACTCCGCTCCCAAGTAACGCTGAATCTCTCTTTGGTGTTTAAAATAATTTCTTTAGTGTTCTTTTCATTCATTGGAAAATGGATTTTTTCCCCCCAGATTTTGAAGGTAAATGCATGGATGGGACAGTGATGTGGGGCCATCAGTTGAGAGGCTATAAGAATTCCAGAGAGGAGCACGAGTTGGATTCAATCATATATTGATTTTTCAGCCCAGTAAATTGTGGCTGCTTTGTAGCAAGGGTAACAAGTACTGTGCTTTTCAGAAAGAGATGTGATCAGCTTTTAAACAATAAAGAGGAGCACTGCTGGGCAGAGTGATTCAATTTAAATCCACATGAAAGCCAGTGGTGAGTTTAAAATAAACAAAGCAACATTAAAAGCCACCGCCACACCCAGAACCCCATGTCAACAATAAAACAGATATGGGAATTTAAGCCATCGAAGGTGAATTTTAAAGAAATCGAATTCCTTTGAGGATAACAGACTAGATTTGGCTGAAATAGCTCAATGGCTGTGCATTTAGTCATCCCTTTTCCCAGCATGTGGAAAGAATTTAGTACCAAAAAGGCCCTTTGATGGGCAGGCACGAGACACTGTGGACAGGAGGACTCCTTTTCCTCTAGAAGTGCTGGTCTTTGGAACAAAGAGGTCACAAGGTTTTCTGGCTGGGGTTCCCTCTCCTAATTCTCTGCCTTGCTTCAAGTGTCCTAGCTGCTCCTGGCATCAGTCCCCTTCTTTGATATTGCAGTGCTGTGTGTCTCAGCTAAAACCTTACCCTTTCTGAGAAGAGGACCTGAACTCACACCTCTGAGGTCTCTGTGTGGAAATTTCTGCTGCTGCTGATGTTCCTAGGAGAACCTGACTTTGTTCCTAGCCCCAGGCTTATGGGGCCAGTGCTGTGTGTTTCATGTTCTATTCATTAATGATGGTGAGCTCTGAGTTTCCCATTATTGTGAGTCTAAGACTCTGGAATCACCAGGCTGAAATGTGCCTCCAATTACTGGTGGACTGGGCAGACATAGAGGCAGATGGGCACACACTCATCCTCTCCTAAAACTGAGTCTGACTTGTGGGGCAGTACCTCTTTTCTAAGCCCAGGAAGGTGCTTTTTGTGTGTATCTGGATAAGATATTGAGACTCTAGTTTATGTCTTTTTTTAAATTACATTTTCCCCTATCCCTTTCCCTATTTATATTAGCTCTATGTTCATTGCCTACGGAAAGATTAGGACAGAGTAAAAGGCAGATGTTGTCAGGAAAACAATTCCTTTCTAAGACTTTTTTCAGAAACCTAATTCTTAAAAAGAGAAGATAGATTAAAAAGTCTGTTGAAAAAAACAAAACAAACAAACGAGGGGAGAAGCTCCCTACCTCCTATCTCAGTCTTGAGCTTACTCTCTCAGGCAAGGGAATAGGAATGGAAAGAAGCTGACGGAGCACTGAATAAAAAAGAGCTGGACCCAAACTTTTGGCGTGCCTTGGTGAGGCAGTGAGGTCTCAATGAATGCAGCTCTGTGGTACAGATGGGATCACCTGTCACATTTTAGGAAAATGCTCAGATACCATGTTTAAAACAGAAATAGAGAGCTGCAAGCCATGAAGAGGCCACATGGACAGAGACAATAGCTATCTCACTGATAACTGATGTATACCAATGATCAAGGGCCAGGTGAAAATCCCCTCTTTAATATCTTGGCAAAGGGTATGAACTTAGAAATAAATGTGTCACAATCTGTGGAAGTGGGAAATAGCCCCAGGGACTGAGGTTGACTTAGTGTCAGAGAGTCGAAATCTTGTCTCATTTTCCTTCCGTGCACATAAGAAGACCACACTTCTAAGCCTCTTGCATTTAAGGCCAGCCAAGTGACTAGTTCTGATCAATGAGCTGTGAATCACTTCTATGCTAAGGCAGTGGAAAGGCCCCGAGTCACCCTTTGGCTTTTTATTTCTCCCACTGCATGTTGAGATGACAGAGTCACATGCTATAGCTTTCCACAGCCCGGCTCGCTAAGTGATCATGAAGAACACATTCTCCAGCTGACTTTTGTTAGTCATGTAACATAAATGAGAAATAAGCTGTTGTTGGGGTGTCCCTGAGATTTGTTTCTTTCAGCAAAACCCAAACTAATCAGACTAACCTGGAAAAAGTTAGAAAAAAAAAAAAGAGTACAATTGCCTATATCCACAAATTTGTGGACTGGAATTTGTGCCTCCCAGATGAGTATTTGCTGTCCACACATCTTCTGTGGTGGTGCTGCAGGTTTTAAGCTTCTCTAGATCTGGGGCTGTAATGGAGTCACTGGTCATAAGTCCCTTTGCTCCAGCATAGAGTGACATAAGGTATGTGAAAGCATCTAGTAAGTAGGGTCTCGCCTACTGAAGATGCAGTTCTCTTTCCTCCTCTGTGGACCTCACCTTCCTCTGGTGTGATAAATCTCAGGGAAAGCAGGTGAGAAGAAAGACAGGTGCAAGAAGGAGCATCTCCTTTACTTGCTGAGCACAACCTGGTGCCAGGCCCCAATTCTGGACTTGGGTCATAAAGAGGAACTTGGACAGCCACTCTTTGTGCAAACATGTTTAACAAACTTTTATGAAGTCTTGTGTCCTCATGTGTAAAATAAAAGAGTGGAACCAACAGGCTCTAAGCTTCCTTCTCTCTTCATTTCCTAGGATTCTGAGTTGAACTGATGCTTGAGATATTCTCTGTTATAGTTTCTATCCACAAGCTATCACTGGCACAGCCCCAGACATCTCTGGCTAGAAGTCATAAATCTGGGTGGCTGAATCTGCTAGGGAAATAAACATGGTATCAACATTCATATTTACATATTATCATATTTAGTTGCTGAGAGCTATCACATTCATTTTTTTCACATGGGAGGAGGCTTGTTTGAGAAAAGGAGCACATTTTGAAACCTCATCTCCTGCACCTTCCCTTTTATGGGGGTTGGTATCCACTCCAGTATGTGTCTTCCTTGAGCTCCTATGGCCCCTGCACTCATGCTATCAATCAAGTTAGGGGCAAAAATGAGGACGGCATCATGTGTGACACTGATGGTAGGTGAAAGGGTCCAGAATGTGGGATGCTCAGAGGAGAAGCCCATTAGAACTACACTCATGAGACTCAAGGGAGAGATATTGCTACCAGGCAGAATGAAGAAGTTCCTCATCTGGTACTAAATATTTTCTTTTCTTGGTTATTTGTCATGGAGTGATTTCAGCAGGTCACTATCATGTTACCACTTAGCCATCAATTAACAAATGTCTACCCCTTTGGGTCATTTCTCATAAATCAATCTCCCTATTCCCCTCTATTTGGTTATTTTCTTTTAACAGCCTCTCCTCCCAGTAATTTATGGAGCCCTGTCATCCAAGGGTGAGCACCACTCTTGCTCTGAATCCAAGAAAAGCCTTTTGTGGAATTCAAAAGGACTAGTGAAAGAAAATTGCACAAGCAAGGAATACTTTGTTATATTATACTTTTTTGAATTAGAGTAATATTCTTCTTTTCCCCAATCTCATTCTACAAGTGTAAGGGGTGAAAAGCTCTGGGATGGGAGGGGGTGAGTCATTGCATTGGGCATGGCTTGCCTTTTCCCACTTGAATTTGAAGGTGTTGTTTCTTCTTCATATTTATTACCACTTAAGGTTCATTTACATTCCCTCTCTGTCCACAGTGATCAGAGTAACACCTCCCAAATTAGCATCATTTGCAAGTTTCATTAACATGCTATTTACTCTCCCTCTTTCAGATCATTAATAAAGATGACCCTGTGCACCCTACCTTCCCCCCAACTCCATACATTTTCATTTGTCATCATCCTTTGTTTGCAGACTTGGAGCCATTTTTAAATCTATGTGGCAACACTTCTTACTAAGCCAATTTGAATTAATTTTGAGTGTAACACTTTATACCACTATATCAAATGCTTTTCTTATAGCTGCATGCATTCCATCAATAGTATTCCCATCTCCTTTCTATTTGGTATTCAGATTGAAAACTCTCAATTCTGCCTGGCATTTTAGTTCTTTAAAAGTCACTGTATCCTCTGTACTGACTAGGGACTTTCTCCTAATTTTTCGGTTATTTTGAAATGATTGATGTTACGAAAGAAAGGATTTGCAGAGCTATTTATGGCAATCGATAGCTTTCATCTTTCTTTCCCACATCTGCTATTATAGTTGAGTAAGTAATTTTGGTGAAATCCCTTCACATTCCAGGATACATGAGATCTGGACCTCTTATTTTTAAGGCTACAGATTTCCCAAATATTCCTTCCCTTTGTTTAAAGCCATCTGAGTATTTTTAAAACCTGTATACAAATTTTGAAGATATTTTAAATGCCTGAAATATCATGGATTCTAAAAAAAATGGTTTTTGAGTTAATGAAATTAATACGATAAATAAATCTGTCAGTCATTCATATTTTCCCCAATCTGCACCATTTCCTCGTTCTGTGAAGTAGTGAACAGTTAAAAAAAAAACAAGGCTGCTAGTGGAAGATAGGTGTATTACTGTTATTCATTATTTATTTCACATATATTTATTGAGACTTTACTTTGATCAGACACTTCTAGGTTCTGAGGATATTGCAATGAACAGAAATAATTTTTTTCCCTCTTATACAGCTTAAGAGATAGACAATGAGCAAACTTACAGTTATATAATGTATTATGAGATTGTGATAAGTGTTATGAAGAAAAACAAAGATGGATAAATAAAGATACTAAGATCTTGTAGCATTCAGAAGCTTTTATTTTTTGTGATGGATCTATTTTTCAGCACTGAATCTTATATCTGGGAAGATGTGCAATTTCTAGAGGCATCATGGGTAGAAATAACAGCTAACCCAGAACTTAGAATTTTATTATAACAGGTGGTAAGCCAGCTCCTATTTGAGACCCAAATTGTGTGCATATGCAGATGGGCCAATGCTGGGCCAGAATTTTGCCTGTCATAGCTCCGGGGATCCTCCTAGTTCAGGTGCCTTTGACAGGACATGAGGAGTGTTATCTTTCTGAACTTTGTAAAGATGAGCTAAGAATTGGTGGAGAACACTGAGTTTACCCTATGAACTGCACCAGGCACAGATTACCAAATAGTCATCTTAGTATGAAGGTACATGCAGGGGCAGGATTCTGCAGTAGATCTGCAGTAGCCATAAGTTTAGATGAAGATGGAAGTGCTAGAAGGACTTCAGCTTCTTCCCAAGTCCAGGCCTACTGACTATGTTCTGGGCCACTGTTAACAGGGATCATTGTCCTCAAGTGGGGTCACTTACATATTAAATTTTATGATGGCTTTTTATCACTTTTAGATTTACTTTATTTCCACCTATTTATTTCATTTTATCTTCATGAAATTCTTTTGTGGAAAAATGATTGATCCAAAATGCCAAAATGACCAAGTCACTTTCATATTGGAAACTCTAAAATGGTACTCCTCTACATATAGGTAAAGTTCAAATGCACAGCCAAGCTCTCCCAGCTTCCTGCCCTGGTGCCGTCCCAACTGTCAAGACTCATCTGTCTTTCCCTGCTCTGCCTTAGGGTTCTGAGAAGACCAAATTACCTATGCTCTTCCTTGCACTAGGTTATGTCCTGTCTCTTTGTCCTCTTGGTGATCCTTTAAAGTGGAATTTCTTCTCTCTTCTTCATTTTCCATCTGTTGTTTAACCTTTAGATTGTTTTATGTGCTGTTTCCTCCAAGCCTCAGGCTGGGGGCCTTTTTTCAGAACTCTGGACAGCTCCACACTCTCACTCTTATACATTACTGGTGGGGTTCCAGCACCAAAGGGACATTGTCTTATTTATTTTTGCATCCACACTTAGTACAGTCCCAGGCACAGAGCAGGCATTCAGGAAATATTTGTTAAACTAAGCTGAACTGAAGATGGGGAGAAACAAGGGATTATCAACCCCACTTGCTGTTGGAGACAGAAGAGGATAAGAGGAGGGCCTGCTTGGGTGGGTGAAAGGCATGACGGAGATCATTCAGGGAGAGCTAGGATGGGTCAGTACCAGAGTGCAAGGTGGTAGGCACCTAATCCACCTCATCTGGGTTGAGTTCCTAGGTGACTTCAAAGCACTGTGAGCTTTCAGTTTTCAGCCAGTCTCTCAGCACACAGGCATCATTTTTGTTCAAAATGCTTTGGATTTGCAACTAATGATTTTTGGTAGTTATCACAGTTATCAGATGACCTACTTTTGTTGGTGGAGTTTTATTCTTTTTGTGAAAGTTCTTATTTATTTTCAAGTTAAACAAACCCTGACTTTTATCCTCAAAGGAACTTATATTTCAAACCCCTGATTTGAGCAGGATTTTGGTTTGAGTTTGGGTTTAACTCATCTCTTTGATTAAAGGCTTATCTTCCAAATAACATGTCTTAATAGTTACTCTTTCCCTTTCTAGACTTTCTAAATTTAGATAAATGAGACCAATTATCACTTCTAGAATGTTCAGTTTCTACTCTGGTCCTAGAATTTGGTCTCTAAGAGATGTTGATTTTCTTCCCATGGGATCATTTAAATTCTGCATTTTCCCAGTTGGTGTTCTCACCCATTGAGAGGAGAACTGTGAGGGGCCTGCTGGCTGCCGGTTCACCTGGAGACATGGGGCTGGGCATTTGGCCTCCTGGAGGCCTGGGTATGGTTCACAGGACCCTCAATAGCTGCTGGCAGAGGGCCATCCTGCAGTAAGACAGCTGGTGCATGAACAAGCCCACTGGGGCACTGTGTCTGCAGACACCCAGGTAAGGGAGAGGAACCTCTGAAAAAGTACTATGATAACATGAAACCTGCAAGAGGGGTGAGATTTTTTCCAATTCCTGTTCTTTTTTTTGTAATTTCTAGAGATTATCCTGAATCCATGATGGTGAGAAATATTATTCACATATCACTTCAGTATATATTTAGTAAGTACCTGCTGTGGGCCAGGCACTGAGCCATACTGTGTATAGGGTGAATGAGAAGATGTGCCCTCTGACCTGACCCTGCAGTCAGGGTGAGAAGGAGGGTTTTGATGCCAGTCAGTGGGAGTCGGGGAGGGGAAGAGGCCATTAAATTCAAAATTTTTATGTTACACTCAAAATTCTATTTTGCTGCTAAGAGAATTGTTCTTTGCAGGGTCTCAAAGCTTGGGAGGTCAGTCTGGGTGATATTGTAAGACTTAGAGGTAGGGAAAATGAACTAGAGGGCTTCTTTCCTCATATGTCTGTCTACCTCTCTTTCTGAGTTCAATCCTTGTCAACCCTGACTGCTCACTAGCCCTCCGACCTAGACCCTCCCTGCAAAATGTGAGCCTATAACTCTGGATTGCCAGAGCTCCAGCAAACAGAATCCATTTTGGGCAGAGACAGCGTAAGATGTGACCCCCTAGTCCAAACCTTGTTGAATCTGAGATTGTTTCTTTGACTTTATCTATGGTCCTGAGGCTCACTAAGAACAGAGTAAAATGGTTTTTGAAGAGGAGTGGCCATTTACCCACTTGAAAGTAGACTCATCAGAGCAGCCTTGAAGTCTTCATTTACCTGCAAACAATGTAGGGTGATTACAGCTTAAGCACAAACTAGCTCTGCTCACAGAAGAAGCTTTTAACTAGGATTCTTGGGCTGATCTCAGCTTTAGAGGGGTTCTTTATGTCATCTAAATGCATGTAATTGTGTGTGTGAGCACGCACCCAAGCATATGTGCATTTTTTTCTTTCCTGAGAACTCTGTGGTTTTCATCAGATTCCTGACAGAGTGCAGGGGACTTGATTCCACTCCTTGGCTCCTTTCTTTACCAGCTGAATTTGGCTCTGTCTTCATCTATGATAGGTTGTTCTAAAGTCAAAATGAGAAAACATAGGTAAACTATGAGGTTTGCAAACCACGCACTGCTATACCAGTGACTAGAATGACTATATGGTCCCCATCCTTTTCCCTTCTCCCTTCCTGCCCACACCCTGACTAACTTCTGTTTTAAAGACCCACTTCCAGGAACACTTCTGAAAGCCTGCTCTGGCTTCCCAGCTTGCTCTCTCTGGGAAAGTTGCCCCTTCTCTGTGCTCCCATCACCCCATCTTAGCTGACCTCTAATAACACAAACTTAACTCTGTTGCAATCATTTATTTAGTGACCTGTATAATGACCTACCCAGACTGCATGCTCCTTGAGGACAGGGCTTGTGACTTGGTTGTTTTTCTGCCTGGGACAGTGTAGTTTTAAAGTAATTTTGTTCAATCAATAAAGTGTTAGTTAATTTATTTTAAATTGTGCTTTAATGAGCTAACTACAAATCATTTTTATCTATTCATCAAAGGCAGACTTAGTTCCTTTTACTATATATAAATGAAAGTGATAAAATGGAATCCTTTAAGAGCATCTTACTACTTGTCTATTAGGTTGGCCTTCTAGCAAATTAGTCTGAATTAATGAGGGTTCATCTCTCTCTGTTGAGGGAAGCAGGGAATAAGACAGTTGCATGCTGCCCTGTCAGGACAGGTATTGTGCTTGGCCATTGTCTGCCCTGCTCACTTGCAGAGCAGCACATGACTCTCCAGCCTGTTACCTATAGTACATGCTGCCTATTAAGATAGATAGGTCTGGGATCCGGAGCTTCACAACATAAGAAGGCACCCTATTTGGCCTCACCTAGGCAGCATATTACTGGGGCAACAAACTGTCCCCAAGCCTACCTCTTGGACCCTTTCTCAAGTACTGCTGTCTTCCTAATTGCCCTCTACCCATTTTCTTTGCTACTTGCTGGCAAGTTATTACGAGTAGCCATGAAGCTGCCTTCTGAGGCTCTTCTTCCTGGTTTTTCCTAGCTATTTTGTCTCCTTCTCCCATTCTAGGAAGTGCCTGCATTTTTTTTAACCTTGCCTGCTTTTATTTCTATTATAGGAAGGAAAAAAGAAATTATGTGCTTCCTACTAGTGCCAGCTCAGTCAGTACTAGACATTGTGTAGACTGGTGTAATGTTACCAAGGAGGAAATTATTAAGAGGATGAGGCTAATTTTCTAATTCACACCTGGAAAGCAAATCTGATGGTGCTCGCACAGATCTTTAATGAAATAACATTGTTTAAGAAGTTTCCAGAGAAATTCATTACTAATTGATTTTTGAACCATAAAAAAGATAACACATAGAGATGAGATATTAGTCTCCATCTGGCCTGACTTCCCTGCAAGCTTTCTATTTCCTTAGTTCTCTTTCTCATGGAAAATTGATAGCAGCTTCCTAATTGGTGTTGCAGAAGATAGGGCTCACAGAAAGGCCCACGTTTGGATGTGATATGTTTTCTTTCTGCTTCAGTTTTCCTTTGTTAGGGCCCTGCTATGAGGTCCTAGTGAAAGCCAGGGATTCCATAATGGAGCTGGAAGATTCTTTTTTGTGATTCATGTAAAAGGTAACAAGTAAGAGATAAACTGGGGCAGCAGGTTGGGTGTCTTTAAAAGTGGCAGTTCTGAGCACTATTTATAATAACGGACATATGGAACAAACCTAAGTGCTCATTAATAGACAGCTGAATAAAGAAGACGTGGTCCACATATACGATGGAATAGCAATCAGCCACAAAAAAGAACGAAAACTTACCATTTGAGACAGCATGGATGGACTTAGAGGGTATTATGATAAGTGAAAGAAGTCAGACATAGAAAAACAAATACCATATGATTTCACTTATATATGGAATACAAAGAACAAAATAAAAAAAAAAAACCAAAACAGAAATAGATTCATAGGTACAGAGAACAAACTGATGGTTGCCATATGGGAGGGTGCTTGAGGGCCTATGTGAAAAGGTGAAGGGATTGCAAAGTACAAATTGATAGTTACAAAATAGTCATGGGGATATAAAGTATAGGGAATATAGTTAATAATATTGTAATAACTATGTATGGTGCCAGATGAGTTCTAAACTAATCAAGGAAATCACTTTGTAAATTATATAAATGTCCAACTAATACATAGCACATCTGAAACTAATATAAAATAATTTTGAATGTCAGCTGTAATTGAAAAAAAAAATAAAGTGGAAGTTCTGTAGTAGGGACACCAGGTCATAACCCTTGCTTTATCTCCAGGGGCTTACCAGACCTTCCCATCCCCAATATACGTTATATGAAACTTCTGGTCTTCCTGTCTCCCAGCTGATGTACTCCATGAGTTGTCTCTAACTAAATATAAAAACAAGAACAATTTTAAAATAAAATTTTATTTAAAAAATGACCTGAAACATGTAATCTGATTAAAAACTGAATGCCAGCTATATAAAACTAGCATCATGATATGTGGCATAGTCCCTCTTCACACGGATCGCCACACTTACCTATCCATACTCTTTAGAATTTCATAATTCTGATCCTAAGTGTTGAGCTCCTGGCTAACCAGAGAGGAGAGCTTCTGGTCTTCTTGTCTCCCAGTTGATGTACTCCATGAGTTGTCTCTAAATTTAAAGGAATTATGAAAACCAGTTGGGGCCCAGATCACAGGAGAAGTAGCCTTGATTTAAAGGGCTTTACATCAAATCTGGCTTGCAAATGTATAAAATGTATTAAGGCAGGTTTATTCTACTTGAAATGCCCTCAGTAAAACCAGCCAGGCCTTCTGCTGCAACAGTACCCAATTTTGCCCTCAAAGAGCTCACAGCTAGCGCGATGGAAGTACCATTATGAGAAGGTTCAGAATGTTATTAAACCCTTGAAAGCAGGTGCCTCATTCAATCTGGGGAGTTTCAGGAAGACCTCTGATGAGGGGCAGTCTAGGCTGAGCCTAAAAGAAGGAGCAGTTATGGAATGGCTCTCTTTTAACTCTTTTCCTTACAAAGCCTCTTATATTCCTTAGTGGCCTCATTCTGGCCTTTGATGTGAAAGAATCCTATTTATCATATCGTAAGTATTATTTGCATGATTTTTCTGCCCTTTGCCAACCTATATTTAACTCCACTATGTTCTTACTTCCCACATAAACTCCTATGTTGCTATTTCTTAGAGTCTTCGAGACTAGTTCTCAGCATGGTGTTGATGATAATGACAGTTCCAGATTTCAACTATGAATTGCTGTTTCCATGTTAAAATTTTCTAAAGAGGTTAATACAGGGGCAGGAGACTTCAGACATAGGCAGATGAATGGCAGAAGCACTGTTAGTGTGAACATTTCCTTGACTCTTCAAATCATGTTTTAGGGAACCACCAACTCTGGCTGCTGAAAGGTTAGTTTTTCTGAGTGTTGGATATTGAGAGCCTCTTGGAAGCCTGGCTGGGGTTGAGCTGGGGAGCTCTATTTGGCCCTCAAGGGCCAGTGTGGAAACCTTGTTCTGCTAAGATGATGGTGACTGATCTGGGAGCAATAGATTCAAGGTCCATCTCTGCCACTGTCCATGGTGGGCAAGATCTTGTTCCCTCTGTCCCAGCTTTTGTCAAGGGTAGCTCAATCATACTGAAACAGTCTGTAATGAATGTATATTCACTTTATTACTCACAGTTTTCTGGAGAAATAGAACCAATAGGAGATGCGTGCGCACATGCACACACACACATACATGCATACACACACACACACACACACATTTATTATAGAAATTAGCTCATATGGTATGAAGGTAAAGAGGTCCTAGAGTTTGTTGCCTGTAAGCTGGAGAACCAGTAAAGCCCGTAGTATAATTCAGCCTGAGTCCATAGGCCCAAGAACCTGAAATTCTGATGTCTGAGGGCAGGAGAAGATAGAGAAGAGAGAGAATTCATTCATCCTTTCTCTGCCTTTTTGTTCTATCTGGACCCCAATGGATTGTATAATGCCCACCTACATTGGCAACAGCAAATCTTCTTTGCTCGGTCTACTGAATCAAAGGCTAATCTCTTCCAGAAACACAGTCACAGACACATCCAGAAGTAATGTTTTATCAGCTATCTGGAGATGGACCCCTTTGGCCAGTCAAGCTGACATAAAATTAACCTTCATACTCACTCTTCCTTCTCAGGGCAATTTATTGAAACCCACTAGCCTCCTCCCAGGAAGTACATTTTATCAAGGCTGGACCCACACCTTTTAATTTAGTTTGTGAAAATACTATTAATGACCATGAGGTTACTAACATTCTGAAATTATATGGGATTTTTCCAGTTTACAGTGTTTTTATACCCATGATCACTTTGGGTCTTCTATTCATCTTTCTGAGGTGTATATAGTAAGCACTTAATGTATGTACTTTAGATGCTTCACCACATTTAACCCTCTCAACAGTTCTGTGAGATGAAAACTATTATTATCTAAACATTTCAGAAGAGGCATCTGAGAGTCAGAGAGGTAAAGCATCTTGCCTGAGGTCACACAGCTACTGTAAGTCTTTTGGAAAGAGTTCCGTTCCATAGCAAGTAGTATGCCAGTTTGCATCTTCTTTGAGCTCCTGTTATTCCAGAGACCTCTGAGCTGGGTATGCACTATTGCTATGCAGGGACAAGGGGTTGGGAGAGCTGCCGTGTTTTTATCTTTGAACACTCCATTTTCATGGTTTGGCCTCAGAGGAGCATAACTTAGCAGAGTTGGATGAACCTGGGGGACATGGATGCTGTTCACTGGAGCATTAGCTAAGCTTCTTAACTGGGAGGGACAACATGAAGAGAGAAAATAAAAACAGTTATGTAATCTGGTAGAGAGCAGTGCAAGGAAAGGAACTTTGAGAGGCATTGAAGTCTGAATAGTTGAGAGCATGGCTTTAGAAGCAACTAAAGCTCCAAGGAATCATAGGAAAGAGGGAAGGAGAAAATAATTATTTCTTCTTAACCAGCATAAAAGGAAATCGAAGGGGGACTTAATATCAGTGTTCAAACATTTGGAAAGTGGTAGAAAGCTCTGATAGAATTCCACTGAAGATAGTATATGGAGAATTTTGGTTAAATTAGAGCTTTGTAGCAGGCAGGAGTTTGGTTAGCTGCTAGAAAGGATTTCTCAGATGCAAGGTTTTTCCAACATTGTAACAGATGTAGTCAAGCTACTTATAGTCAATAGGTTATCTGTCAAGCCACTTGGTTACCCAGCATTCTTGGATACCTTTCCTATGTTTGGAGAATTTCTCACCTGAGTTGGCCTCCCCAAGAGAGAAGCCAGAAATGGGCTTGCCCCGCTTCCCTTGAACAGAGTGGAGGCTTAATTTCCTTCCAACCAGATTCACTTGTGGCAAGCTTCTTTAGGAAGCCAGTGATGCAAGTATCCAGAGGAGTCCATTCTGACCAGGGAAGGATCAGAGGCATTCAGCATCTAGAGGCAGCTATGACAGAGTTTCTGGTAGAAACATGGCATGCAGTGTTGTTGCTGAGTCTTGTGTTTTCTGGGCCAGGGGTTGAGGGGGGCAGGGCGTTCTAAGCAGGAACTCCATGGGAACAATCCGGAGGGTGGCATGATTTGTTTGTTATTCCTGGTTTCAGGGCTTCCCAGAAATGCTAAGAGCTAGCAGTATCCTTTAAGAAATACCTTTTTCACTTATATCAGCTTGGGATGGTTCTTTTGTTCACAACTAAGAACCTTGACTAGTACAACAGGTAAGTGAGAGAGCTTATAAGTCTCTGAGACTTTTAGGAATAGGAAAAGCACTCAGCTGTCAGTTCACTATGATCAGAGTTTCTATCAATCAGGGGTCTTTGTAGTGAACAACAGAAACCAACTTTGGATATTTCAAGCAGAAAAGAAATCTATTGGAGGCTCAGCAATTCCATAGGAGGCTAGAGAATCAGTGTGAAATATGGACAGGAACCCTGTTATAACAGGGCAATTGGAGCAGAGTGCAGTCTTTGCTGCCTTAGGATACCAGATGACATGCCATAAGATACCAGGAATTAGACACTCTGGCCTTTGGCTGCCAGGGATAAACCTCACTGTCACAGGGTCATAATAGTACCTTCTCCAGCTTCTGGATGGAACAGTCCAATTATCTAAACTTGCAGAAAATAGGGACAGGCAGAATAAACCCACTTCTAGCTTCTGAGGTGGGAGGCTGGGCATTGTACCTCATTAGTATTAAATAGAAAGCATTACCTCAAAGAGAAGGGGCATTAGATACACCCATATCTGGGCACATATTCTTAGCTCCTTGTGCTATGAGGTGTTGAGCTGCAAGAGATAAATGGAGGACAAACTCCTAATAGATGAAGAGAACTCCATGCTGAAAAAAAATCAAAGAAGAGACAATCTCCCCTTTTATTTCCCATTCCAATTTCATTGTTTATTTAGATATTCTATCACTTTTCAATAGTCTATTTCTTTCCCCCCCCTAATTCTAAAGCAACTACTAGACAATGGATTCAGGTGTTCTAAGGTTTATCCATCTATTCATCTATCCATCCATCTATCCATCCATCCATCCAGCCAGCCAGCCAGCCACCCTGGCAGCCAGCATTTAAGCACCTCCTTTGGGTATGCCCCAGACAGGTGCTAGTGATGCAGAAATGAACTAATAAGGAGCTCAGTCAGTGGGGATTTGCTATGAAGTAGACAATTACTATACAAATTATGTTAGTTTTTGTTGTTGTTGTTGCTGAGTAAAACATTACCCTAAATTTAGTGGTTTAAAATTAGCTCACTATTTTGTAGGTCAAAAGTTTAGCATGGTGTATCTGCTCAATGTGTCACAAGGCTGAAATCAAGATGTGGGCTTCACTGAGTTCTTGCCTGGAAGGCTCTGTAGAAAAATCCACTTCCAAGCTCATCCTTGTTCTTGGCAGATTCAGTTCCTCGAGGTCGTAGGACTCAAGTTCCTGTTCCCATGTTGGCTGTTAGCTGGAGATTGCTCTCAGCTCCTAGAGCTGCTCCTAAGCCCTTGCCCCAGGTCCCTTTCATCTCAGCAATGGAGAACGTCCTTGGGTTGAATCTCTCTCATGCTTTAATTCTCTCTGACTTACTCTTTTCTGACCAGCTGAAGAAAACTCTGCTTTTAAGGGGCTATTGTGACTAGGTTAGGACTATCTTGTTAGTCTACCTATTTAAAGGTCAACCATAATCATATACAATATAGCATTATGGGAGTAAAATCTATCATATTCACTATTCCAGAGATTATACAAGATGTGTACATGGAGGTGGTGCGGGGGAGAAAACCTTAGGAGACATCTTAGAATCCTGCCTACTACATAAGGTGACATGTGCTAAGTAGGGGAAGTATATGTAAGGAGTGTTGGGAGTACAAGGTACAGATACTGATCTTAGTTTTGAAGATGAGAAAGTCAGGAAAGTCTTTTTGCAGGGGTGTCATTTACATAAATTAAAGATTGAGAAGAACTTAGCACTCTAAAGTGAGGATTGGCTGTAAGAACCATCACTTCTAGAAGGAATGACTTATATAGAGTAAGAGGTGTGACACAGCAGAGTGTATTTGTAAATAACAGGTTTAGGGTTGCTAGAGAGTAAAGATAGGGAGTGGCCAGACAAGGACTTGGAGAGGCCCAGAGGGGTCCAGCCAAAGAAGACTTTACTATCTCCATCTTTAGGAATTTGATATTTGGGTCCCACTGTGGAATTTCTAATTTGAAATGAGGCCTGATAATTTGCATTTCTAATAAGTTCCCAGGTGAGGCTGATGCTATTGGCCTGGGACCACACTTTGAGAACTGCTGCACTGGAGAATGAATGGGAAGGGAGCAAGTCTACAGACCGAGTGGGGGGCCATGGTACCAGTCTGGCAGGAAATAATGAGGCTCTGGCTAAGTTCAGAGCCAGGGCCATGGGGGTGGAGATAGTGTGAAGTGGATGGTATTTGGGAAAAGATTTAGGAGACAGTGCTGGGCTGTGAGAATGAACGGCAGGGCAACTTAGGGCTGACCCACTGTGACAAAGCTAGAAGGGATCTTAGCCATTATGCACTCCAGTTCTTTCATTCCACTACTCAGCAATGTGAGGCCCAAAGAGAGCAAATGACCCCTTCAAAATCACATAAAGTTGATGTTGGCACCGGGACTTAGGACCCAGATTCCCTAGCCTCCATGGCATAGTATTTGTAAGTTAATTTGGAAAGAAGAAAACAAAATAAAACCAAGGCAGCTTCCAGCCCTCCCAGAAACTCCTTGCCAATTTCATTTCCACAGTTCCTGCTTCCCCTGCCTATCCTTGGCCAAGCACACTTCCTGTAAAGGTCACTGAATCCTATGTAAAAGAGGAACAGAATCCCTCCCCTGGACATAAACCTGTAAGGTTCCTGAATGAGGGGTCAAATTTATTAAAGGTGTTTTAAGTCCCCTAACTGATTTTCTTTCAGCCCTGAGCTCTTGGTTGTGGGAGAATTTTCATGGCTGAGAGAACCTTCTAGTGACAAATGTGCTGAAGCGTGGAGACAAGATTGGGAAATTACTGTCCGTTCTCAGATTTCCAAAGGGACGGATACTGATCTTGGACCTTCCTTTTCACACACAAATGTTAGTGTGCACACGCATGTGGTGAAGAGCAATTCTAATCCCCAAAAGCCCCTTTGTTTCACTAAAGCACTTATTAAATGAGTCTGTGTTTCCACTGGCAGCTCAGCGTCGTCTAGAAAGGAAACACAATGCAATGTCAGTCAGTATTTATTATTGTCAGAGCCTTCCTTGCAGTCCGTGGTGCATTTATTGTCTTTTTGGGGCCCGTTTTATCCATTTTCTGTGGGTAAAGTCATTAATCTTTCTCCTGGCTTGGATGCTGTGCATTCCTGACAGCTGAGGTCCTGGCTTCTTGGGCTGCGGGTAGTGGCACCTCCCAGGCTTGCAGTGCTGGAGCTTTGATTAGAAAGTGTGAGGAGTGAGCAGAGCCATAAAGAGGCCTGAAAGGAGGAGGGGGGCAGACATCCTTGGTCCCAGAAGGCACTGGGGATCTGCAGAAAAGGTCACTCTGTTTTTGAATCATCTACAGTGCACCCTGACACCAAAATACACTTAGACCTATGCAGAGTCACTTGATAAAGAGGCTAATGAAGTGGAAAGATGTCAGCAGAGCTAAGCAGGCCAGGCTCTCGGGGATGCTCCATGATTCAACCTTCTGTTTCCATGGAAACCAGGGAGGCTTGGCTTCTTTCTTTCTTTCCTTTATTTTGGAAGGTCTCTCCTTGGTAACCTTGACCCTTTCACATTGGCAGCCAGAGATAAGGAATTCCATTTTCCCTTATCTGGTCATGGTTGGCTGGTAGACACTGATGGGTCTGCAGTGGGGGAGGGGTGCTGGCTAGGGGCTCTGGAGTGCCTTAATTCAAATGCATAAAGCGAAGGGTGGGAGGCGGTAGAAAAAGAACACAGTTAATTAAGGTTGATATTGCAGAGAAGGTTGTTTTCTGAATAATAAATTCTATGGGCTTCAAAAACAAGTGCAATTAAAGGAATGCAAAAGAAGAGACAGTTGAAGGGCAAAGGAGGAGGGGTTTGGTCAGTGGGTGTTTTGTTGGGGAGTGGGGTGGGGAATAGAGGCTGCATCTAAGAAGCCCTCACTATACTGGAATCTTGATACTCAGAACAAATACCCATGTCTCGTGATAGCTTGTGATATTGCTGCCAGTACAAGTGCCCTTTGTCTTGAGCAGTGGGGTCATTTGTGGTCCAGCTGATAGAGAAGAGCTTTGAAATTGATCCAGATGGGGGAGCTTGGATTTGTTTGCTATCAAGGACAGGAATTTGTGCTTTGGTTTAGGCTCAGAAATGTTGCTCCTGGACATATGCCTTCCCCAGTCATATTGTATATCACTTTTCGGTTCAAGTGCCCACTCTGCCTTTATGTTCTTTGTATCTTCTGGAATAAATTACTGATTGAGAAATATTTATTTTTTTTCCCCTGGCCAGTCAAAGCTTGGTCCTCCTTTGGTGTGGTCATCTATTTTTGGATCAGACAGAGGAATGGGTGGCCAAGGACATGTGGCCCCTGATCTGCCCCTGCAGTAACAACTATAGGTTGTTAAGTTCTTAGAGAAAAAATATGGTGTCAGGCTCCTCCAAATATCTTTGCTATAAGTCTCCTAACAACGTTTAACTTACAATTTCGGGGAAGGAATGTGTATTTTTAAAAAATTATTTTGTAAATGTAAAAATCTTAGCGTATCTTCTTTCTGTATAAGAACCTTATATTTTTACAATTGGGAATTGAAAAACATATCCATGAGTATGAGCGAGAACTGGGTAATCTCAAATTTGGCTAAACTACCAAGGAGAAAGCTCTTCATGGTAGGAGAATATGGGTTCTCTGAAGTCTCCTAATCTCCCCATTCTAATTGGTAATCTCATTTGGCACTGGGGTAAATTGATTGGGAAAAAGACTGGCAGGAATGACACTCTCATCCAACTAACTGAACAATGGCTTAAAAGAACATTGAATGAAGAGGGCTTTTGCCTAGCATCATACAGATTGTGAGCACAGATTTCTTGTGTATGATTCATCAGTAATGGACTGGTGAAATAAGTTATGCTACATCTATAATGAGATACAATGCAGCTATACAAAAGTGTGAGAAAATGAAATGGTATGGAAAGCTTCCCAGGATCTATTATTCAGTGAAAAAAAGTAAGAGCAGAGCAATTTGTATATAATATTTTGACCTCTATTAGAAAGAGGAGAAAAATAAGAATACATCTTCATGCTTTCAATTACATAAAGAGGCTTGGCATTATACACAATAAACAAACAAACAAAAAAAACAAACAAAAAAAAGGATGGAGTAGAATCGGATAAAAAGACTGAAAAGGAGACTGTATAAATTAATATTTTGATTAAAATTTTGAAGCACGTGCTTTTATTAGCTATTTGAAAATTAAATGAATTTTAAAAAATACAAGCTTAAAATTACAAAACAGTAAATAAAATATAAAAAAGGCAGAAAAAGGTCAGTGAAATTTTTAAAACAGTATTTTTGACGATATTCTTGCTTTGGGAATCCTTTCTATCTTTTCTTGCTCCCTTCTTGCAGCCCCAAAATGTAGAGGTACAGGGTTTTTAAGTCCCAATTCTTCATTCTGTCTGAACACAAATGTCTATTTTTCTTCTATTCACTACCTGTTGACCCACAGTTCGGGTGTGCAGGCGGGGGCACAGAAGCAGAAAGCTCATTGTTAGAATGTATGTTCCTATAGGTGACAGCCTATGTTCCCATGCGTGATAGCCAAACAGTAATTTTCCAGCCAGCACACTATGAAATTAAAAAAGGTAGAGCAAATTGAACCCAAAGTGAAAGAAGGGAGTCAATAATAGAATAGAGTGAAATTTAATGGAATAAAAATTAGAAAATACATAAAACTAAAAGTTGGTTCTTTGAAGAGATTAAAGAAGTTTTCTATTGTTGCTGTGAAAAGTTTCCACAAACCTAATGGCTTAAAAAACACAATTGTGTTATCTTCTGGTTCTGGAGATCAGAAGTCTGACATGGATCTCACAGAGCCAATTGTTGGCAGGGTGCATTCCTTTCTGAAGGCTCTTGGAAGAATTTATTTGCTAACCTTTTCCAACTGAACAATCTGTCTACTTTCCTTGGTTTATAGCCCCTTGCCTGCATCTTCAAATCCAGCAACATCAGGCCAGGTTCTTCTCACACTGCCGTCTCTCTGGCTCTTTTTCTGCCTCCCTCTCCCCACTTTTAAGGACCCTTGTGATTACATTGGGGTTACTAGGATAATCCGGGATAATTTTCCCATCTTAAAGCCAGCCAATTAACATCTTTAAATTTATTTGCAACCTTAATATCTCTTTGCCATGTAATATAATGTATTCACAGGTGCCAGGGATTAGAATATGGGCATATTTCGGGGACTATTATTCTATATCAACAAATCCTTAGCTTGACTGATCAAGAAAATAAGAGAGAAAATACAAATTACTAAGATTATGAATAAAAGAGCTCAAATCACTACTAACCCGGCAGAAATTAAAAGGATTATATGGGAATATTAAAAATGACTTAGTGTCAGCAAATTAGAAAATTCAGATGAAATTTAAAAATTTCTAGAAAGAAACATATTATGAAAAGTGACTTAAAAAGAATTAGAAAATCTGAGCAGATGAGTAAAAAGTAAAGAAATAGAATTAGTAATCAAAAATCTTCTCACCAAGAAGCCTAAGCCCAGCTGAACTCATAGGTGAGTTCAATTCAATATTTAAAGAATTCACAAACCATTTAAAAAAACAGAGAAGGCTGAAACAATTCTCAACTCACTATATGAGGCTAATATTACCCTGATATCAAAGCCAGACAATAGCATAAAGAAAAAAGACTTATATTCTTCATGAAGATAAATAAAAAATCTTCAACAAATTATTAGCAAACTGAAATCAACAATAGATATAAAACATTATATACCATGACAGAATGGCATTTGTTTAAGGTATGCTTTTGTTTAACATCTAAAAATCCATTAATGTAATACATCTTATTAAAAGAACACAAGGCAAAGACTATATGATCATCTCAATAGATGCAGAAAAAGCATTTGAAAAAAATCAATCACCCTTTCATGATCAAAATACTCAACAAAATAAGGAATGCCCTCAAACTTATAATGGGCATTTGTGAAAAGTGTATAGTTTACTCCAAATTTGATATTAAAAACTAAATGCTTTGTCCCTAAGATTGGGAATAAGACACGGATGTCCACTCATGCCATGTCTATTAAATGTTGTCCTGGAAGCTCTAACCAGTGCAATGAGGTAAAAATGAATGAAAGAATAAATGAACAAATGAGTAAATGAATAAAGTCATCTAGATAAAAAAAATAGAAGTAAAACCGTCTTTATTCACAGATGACATAATTTCATATGTAGAAAATGCTAAGGAATTGACAAAGAAACAACAAGAACTAATAAACAAATTTAACAAAATTGCAGGATATAAGGTTAATATATAAAAATTAATTGTATTTCTATATATCCTAACAATGAAAAATCCAAAAAATAACTATTTAAAAAATACTATTCACAAAAGCATCAAAAAAGATAAAATATTTAGAAATAAATTTAGTAAAGGAGTTTAATATTTGTTCAATGAAAACTATAAAGCATTGCTTAGGGAAATTAAAGCATATTTAAATAAGTGGAGAGAAATTCTATGTTCAATATTGGAAGGCTCAATATTGTTAACATCTCAATTCTCTCCAAATTGTACTATAGATTTAATGTAATCCCAATTAGTAACCCCACAGAATTTGGGAGAAATTGACAAGCTACTGTTAAAATTTGTATGGAAATATAAAGACAAGGGAGCAAATATAATTTTGAAAAAGAAGAATAAAATTTGAAGACTTATATACTACCTGATTTCTAAACTTGATATGAAGTTACAGTAATAAAGATAGTATGGAATTGATATAAAGATAGGCATATAGATCAATGGAACAGAACTGAGAAACCTTACATTTGTTGTCAATTGTTTTTGAAAAAGGGTTCCAAGATAACCTAATGAGGGAAAGTATTGTCTTTTCGCTAAATGGTGCTCGTAGACAATTGAATATTTGTTATTGGGACAAAAAATGGGTTCATCTGCTTGTGTGTGTCTAAGTCAAAAAAGAGATACGTGTGGGTTTTGCAGCAAAGAAAGTAAGATTTATTAGAGAGTTGCAAGTCCCAGAGACACACGCAAGCTATCGCTCAAAGGCCTAGTTCCTGGGATGTCTCGGGGGTATAGATTATACAATAATCTGTATACAGTAGTCATGGAAACTAAGGGAGATGGAGTTATGGGTGCTACTGATGGGATGACTGGAGGAAGTTGAGGTAATTGATCTTTGGTCTAGTTCTAGAATCAGCTGTGGCACTATCCTGTGGCCACTTGGGTGGTTGTTCTTCTGCCTCAATGGGCCTGTGGATGAAACACCTCTAAAGCCAAGATGTTATCCTTAGTTTAAAGTTTAACTGAAATTTATTAAGGCTTGGTTAATCTTATGTTCTAAGGCTTAATGATTAAAGGAGCTGGCATACAGAGAACAAGGACAGAAAGAAAAATAAGTGAGTCACAATGTCAGCTTAAGTCAGAGAGAAAAAAAACTATGTTAAAGGAAGTTTGTGTGCAGTTACATATTCATCTGGAAAATAAACAATAAACTTAGACACTCACCTAACTCCATACACAAAAATTAACTGAAATGCCCAAAGACCTAAATATAAGAGGTAAACTAGAAAACTGTTGGAATAAAATAAAGGAGAACATTTTTGTGATGTTAAGTTAGGTAGAATTCTTGGATACAGTATCAAAAGCTTAAGGCAGAAAGGAACAAAAATAAAAATTGGTTTTCATTCAAATTTAAGTTTTTGCACTTCAAAAGACACTATTAAGAAACTGCAAGGACAAACTATAGATTTGGAGAAAGTATTTGCATATGATATGTTTAATAAAAGACTTCTATCTAGAACACATAAAGAACTTTTAAAACTTAATAATAAGAAGGCAAATCAATTAAAAAAAGGACAAAAGACTTAAATAGATATTCCACTAAATAATATAAGTGGTTCTTACATATATTACATATAAGAAAAAGTGATCAATGTTATTAGTCATTAGAGAAGTGCAAATTAGAAATACAGTAGGATACCTCTATACAACCACTAGACTGGCTAACATCAAGAAAGCAGATTCTTCAACAAAGGTGTAACTAATTTCTGGCTGAGCTCTTTCCTCGCTCAGGCTATAGAAAAGTGGCTAGACAAAAAACACTCAAGGAGAGAAGAGTATTATGAACTGAGCAAGATGAAAAGAAATGGTAGAAAACCTAGGCAAACATACCACAGGAAAATCAGAGTCAAAAAGTTAGGTGTGGATATGGAAAAGTCAGATGAAGAACCCAGTCTGAAAGAAACAGAAAGAAGGTGATGTAATGTTTCCTTTTAGAGAATAAATTAGGAATATAAATGTGATAAAACAAGAGCTGAACGATGAGATGATAAAACAATAGAATGAGTTATAAAGGAGATTGCAGGCACAAGGAAATGAAATAAAGTAATATAAAATAGCAAGAAACAAAATAGACAGCTAAAACCTGAATTAATGGCATGAAGGAAAAGCTAGATATAATCACACAAAATGCAGAAAACAAAAAAAAAAGGGACTAAATAATCAGGAAAAGGAGGAAGTGAGAGAAAGATGATTCAAGACAAGGTGACAGGTATCCCTGCAGCAGAGAATTCAACAAAGAGGAAGAATTCAGAGCAGATTCAAATCTACACATATGCATGTGGAAGGGTATGCTCCATGCCAAGAAATACAGATTGAGAATAATCATCGATGATTATTCTAGGTTAAATTATTGAACTTAAAGAATAAAGAAGGAATTTCTCAGGCATCTAGTCACAAAGTTGTTCCTGACAATGGGAAAGATTAGGCTGTTTTCCCATACAACACCACAGTAACTTTCTTTGTTCAAGGATAATGGAACAATTTTGATAAAGTTCTGAAGTTTGGAAAATTAAACCTAAACAAAAACAAAAACAAACCTATATTCAGCCAGAGTTTGTGTATGAATGCAACAAACAAGCACTCTTATATATGAAATCACAGTGGGAGTTGAGCACCCACTATACCTGCTTGCATAAAACCAGAGATCTTTGCTGATGTGATCAGATTTGGTGAGGCTGTAAAAAAGGACTGGTGGTGAGCCATGAATTCATTTGAGTAAAAAACCCTATTTTGGGGGGTAAATTACAGTTGCAGCATAGAACGCTACTGTTATGAACTCTGGCGAAGTAAAGTTAACCTAAACAGTAGATATTGGGGGGTGGGGGATGGAAGGTGGGAGGAAGTGTGAGATTATTATCACCTCTTTGCTACTTGGAACAGTGAGTTAGTCAACACTATTTAAAATCCTGTTTAAAATAAATATGACTGCAACCTCTTAATGGCTTTTGTAATATTTAAAAATTTTCTTTAAACTTAGAATAATTTTTAAGGAGTTAATATTTCTTGAGGTGAAGAAACATTTGTTGTACTACAAATCTTTCAAATTTCCTTTAGTTTTTTATTCTGCTAAGTTAAAAAAATTAAATTTACAAATGGTATTCAGAGAATCATCTCATTTTTAAGAACCTCTTTGTCGCTGTCTCCCTATCTTTCTTTTTCTCTCTCCTTCCTAACATCTGTATAAATATCAGAGAATGGCTGCAAGGATGATCATGAAATGTTCACACTGATCATTTCTGATTGGTGAGATTTCCAGTGATTTGTCAATTCTTCTTTGTATTTTTATGTCTGTATTGCATTTTAAAATAATGAGTATGAATCATTATATAACATTTATCATTGTTCCTGGGGGTGAAAAGGAGCCACATACTAAACCTGACAAGCTCAGGTGAGGCTATATGGTGGGCCCTACAAACTCAGAGACTAAAATTAACCACATGGAAGATCTGAACATAACAGTTCCTAACTAAAAGCAGGTCATGTGAGTAGTCACATCCTGGGCCCATAACTTTCTTGACAAAGGTAAATCTTTACCTTAAATGAGCCTATTTATTGCCCTTTTACATCTAAGATAACATGCTTTTGAAATGTTAGAGTAATTCCATTTTTTCAGACCCCCTCAGGGCATACCCACCACATAAGAGCAGAGACCATAAAACCCCTGTGGTTATCTCGTCCCCCATACCATCTCTATGTGCTGTGAATAATATTTGTTAACTCTCTTGTATCCACCAATGTAAAAGAAGTATGTGTCCCTCTGTTTTACTTTTTATCCAGTCCCAGAGATTTCCCTGCTTTCTCCTGTTCCCTTTCTCCTGCCACCAATGGATGTCATATAACGCCCCCTTATGTCTCCTCCTTTGATTCTAATGAATAAAATAAGCTGCAAAACTGCCATTCTCTGGAACATTTTCTTTAATTTGTTGAGATTTTGCTTCCTGGCAATTGTCATCAGTTTGGTTCAAATAAACTCATTAAAATTCTCTACAGGTTTGGACGTTTCTTATGTTGACATTACAAAATATTATAAATGCTCTTTATAGAAAAACTGAAACATACAGATTAAAAAAAGAAAAAAAAACCCTGCCATCCAGACCTATCTGTGCTAGCCTGTTCTATTGGTGATGCTTATGAACAGTGCTTTTGGGTATTCATGCCCTTCTGTAGTTCCCTTCCACATTGACTCTGGGCTTGGCCATGTGAAGTGGTTAATTTTGTCTGTCAACTTGACTACCTATGGTGTCCAGTTTTTTGGTCAAACACAAGTCTAGATGTTTCTATGAAGGTATTTTTAGAAATGTAATGACTAACAGTGGACTTTGACTACAGCAGATTATCCATCATATTGTGGGTGGGCCTTGTCCAATCAGTTGCAGTCCTTAAGAACAAACATTAAAGTTTTGTGGAAGAAAGAATTCTCCTCAAGATTGCAACACAGAAACCCTGCCTGATTTTCTAGCCTGCTGACCCATGGAATTCAGACTCAAGACCGCAACATCACATCTTAGCTAAATTGCTGGTCTGTTGGATTTTAGACTTGCCAACTTTGGCTAACGGAACATTAGAAAATATAACACAATCACAGACTTAATAAGTATTTGCATATTAGGGATTATCAGTTTGTAACCCTGAAGAATCATTGGAAGAGATCTGAGATCTGGCCATCCTGATGGAAAGACAGTGGAGAGAGAGGGTGAGAGAGAGAGAGAAAGAGAGAGAGAGGTTTAGGCAGTGCTTAACTGTTCCAGCCATTTCAGCTGAGGGACCAGACAGGTGAGTGAAGCCCTCTTGGATTTCTAGTCTCAGTCATGCCATCAGGTAATTGCAGCCATATAAGTGACCTCAGGAGAGACCAGCAAAAGAACTCTCCAGATTGTAGTGTCGTGAATGAATAATTGGAATCATACTCTACATAATTTTTTTTGTGTGTGACATTTTGAACAGTTTCCAATATTACTAGTTTTTTAAAAGTTTATTTTTACTGGGTACATAGTTTTTGGACAATTTCCTATTATTGCATATTTAGATTGTATATAATATTTTGCTATTATAAATAAACATTATAATACATGTTTTTATATATATTATTAGGACCACCTAGCTAAGCAGCTTCTGTATTCCAGATTAATGGTAACTGTAAGATAATAATAAATGTCACTAAGTAATGGAATAATTTGTTATTCAGCAATAAGTAGCTAATATAGGCTCTCTTGAGACTTTTGGATTTTTCACCTTTAAAGTAGAAAAACCTACCACAGGTTTGGTTTCTTATAACCTGACTCTTGGCACTGACTAACTCTACCAGTATTTATGGAGGGAGAATTTGGACAATTTGCACCACGTGTATACTTCTTGGGCCCTGTCCCTTACAACAATGTCTTAGTTGACCTCCCATATTCCGACAACTCATCAATATATGTTGGAGCTCTAATTCTAGTTTTTTCTCTGTATAAACTTTGGCTCATATTTCTAACTGTCCACTTTCTATCATCTTCTCTTGGATATATCCCAAAGTACCCAAAATAAAGTTAATCATTTCTTGTTATAATCTCTCCTTTTTCATTTGCGTTGATTGAGAGGTGGGACTAGGCTGGGTGGGAAGTGGAGACATGACACTGTATTAATTATCTATTACTATGTAACAATTTACCTCAAAACTTAGTGGCTTAAAACAACAAACATTTGTTATCTCGAACAGCTTTTAGACTCAAGAGTCTGGGTGTGGATTATGTGGATGGTTCTAGCTAGCTCAGTCATGAGTTTACAGTAAAAATGTTATCTGGGATGTCAGTGTTTTGAAGAGGGGTCTTCTTTCAAGATGGCTTGCTCATAGTTGTTGGCTGGAGGCCTCAGGTTTTTGCTGGCTGTTGGAAGAAGGCTTCCATTCCTCACCACATGGACATCAATAGAGAGCTGCTTGAGAGTCCTCACAACATGGTAGCTAGCTTTCTCTGGAACAGGTTATTATTGATTATTTAGCCTTAAAATTACATGCTATCACTTCTTTCATATTCTATCAGTCATAGACCAACCTTGAAACAAAATGAGAGGGGATTACACAAATCTATGAATATTGGGATGGAGTAAGAATCCCTGGGAGCTATATTGGAGATTGGAGATCACAGACGCCATTCTCCTGCTAATGATTTTGGAATTAAGACAATGGCTACAAAGAAGTGTCCTATGGGACTTCCAGATTGGTTGTGCCAAAACAAAGTGTTTGGAGTCAGATCACTTCATTGGGATAGGATAAAATGAGAAGGGAAAGCCAAGATGAGATCCAGAGTAGTATAAGGAGATAAAGTAAGTAACTGTATATTTAACCTGACTGTATATGTATGAATATTCTTTGTGGAAAGGCACAAACAGAAAAAGACTTAAGAAAGGTCTAACCTTGGCTATCACTATTGCAGGGATTTGCTCTTTATTCATTCACCTCTATACTTCAGCCTTCTCCAGCTAATTATTTACAGTTCATAATTATGTCCTTGCTTTGTCTGGACTTTCCCATGTTGTTCTCTGTAATTGGAGCACTGTCTTAGTTTGAGATGACCCAGATGCTGACCAAGGGATGAGGATTTTTAGTGCAAGTAGCTCATTTAGAAGGTGATCTCAGGAGATATTTGTAGGAGTTGAGGCAAGTGCACTGGTAAGAAGAGATAGAAAAGTAAAGGCAGTCAAGCAAGCAAGTTATTCCTGTGGGTAACTGGCTTAAGCCCTTTGGAGAATTCTAGGAAACAGTGTAGAGCAGTGAAGAACTGGCCTCTGAGTTATCTTACCTAAGAGATGAGATTCCTGGAGTACTTATCCACCAACTTCCATTGGCAATTGGTTGAGGGCTGCTTCAAAAAAGAGTTAATTCTCTGGTACTTTGGCCTACTACTTGAGCAAGCAGAGTTTATACAGCAGCTGGAGGAAGCCTTTAGTTCCAAAGTTGCAGGTACTGGCAGTTAGCAGTTGGAAATTGGGTCTTTTGGGTACTTTGAGGTACATAACTGCCAAAGAGACATGTGAGGGACACGAATAGCATTTTCTTAGAATTCAAATCTGGCGTCATCTTCTATAAGAAGCTCTCCATGGCCCCTTATTTTCTTTCCCCCAGTGGGTGCCTCTCTGCTTTGTTCCCATCTCATACACCCTTCACTGTATTATAACTATCTGTATCTCTACTACTAAACTCTAAGCTCACTGAAAATACAGATTGGGTCTTCAATCTCAGTGTCCCTGTGGTGCCTAGAAAAAAAGACCTGACACAGAATCTGGCATATGGTGATAGCTCAATAAATCTTGAATGAATGAATGAATGAACAAATGAGGAATTCTCTTCCTTATTTGGAATAGCATTGATAATGCTCTATATGTTCCTATGTCTAAAAGATTTAACATGAATTATTACCATTTCTACTCTGTGAGCTTATTTTATGGAAATAATTTCCCATAGAGGGGTCTTCCAGGTGCAGGAAAAGCACTTACATGTTTATAGTATACCAGCTGGCACACCAAGGCCCGGCTGATTCACTCTGAACACCCCCTGGTTTCCTGGAGAAAAGCTGGGGAAGGGGAGTGAGGGGCTGCCATGCAGCAGTTTTCTGTGTAGAAATCCCTCATGTGAGGTGAGTCTGAGAGAGGAGGAAAGGCAAGATTTCTGCATAGACCGAGTGTGGTCCCAGATATCCCATTTAGTCTCATTTTAGGTAGTCATGATTTACTCATTGTCACAGCCACTTAGCGCTCTGGGAAGGATGCATTGTCTCTGCACAGAGACCAGTAGTGATGATTTGGTTGTTGTTATGGATAATAATTGTGTTTGCTGTCTGTGCTGCCTGGACTTATTTGGAAGCTTTGTTACCACTGGTATAATTTTAAATATTTTAATTAATGATACTTTGCTGTGCTCATGCCTTGAGGCTCCTTAAGCAAAATGAGCAATTAAAAAAATAAAAAACAAATGAATGAAAATAAAAGGAAGGACCATTTAAAAAATAATTCTGTTTCTATGATGTTTCAGGCTTGAAAAATGTATTCAACAGCCTGCTGCAGGCAAGAGAAAATTCTCACTGCTTCTGCCTGTTATCTTTTGCTTCCATTGTCATCTATCTCCTGTAGCTGCTGAGTGACATAGAATATACATAAAGTATCATTAGATGAAACAAAACAAAACAGAAACAAAAATAAAAATAAAAACAACAGGAGAGGAGGAAAGGGTAAAAAAGAGGCCAAAAGGATACAGAAAACTTGGAGCCTCATGCTTTTATATCATCATCATTATCGATCATCACCATCAATCATTGTCATCAATTATTTTCATATTTTCCCAATATTGTGAATATCACTGAGAAGATACCAAAGAGCTGATCTTTATCTCAGCTCTTTCAATGCAGGGTCTGAAAATGGCTCTGGCTGAGCAATTGCAAGCCTCAGAATATGCTGTGATGAGCTGATGGGTGAATGCACAAGAAGAGGCCAGTAGGGTAGGATAATCTGAAATACTAATATTTATTTTCGTGATATAAGTGACATGAAAGACAAAGAGGCAAAATTTTCCTCTGTATCTCATCATCAGAGTTTTTGGCCCTGGCCAGGATTCCAAACTCAAGGACTCATAGGCCTGCACAACTTTAACCTCCCGAGTGTTTTCAAAAGTTTGAATTAGTAGCCGATATTTAGAAATGGAGACATTTAACATGAAAATTAGATTTCCAGCTTCTTTTGAAAGTTCAGAAGATCTGCCAACCCTGGCCCACGTGGCAGCTGTAACCTGTAGTGGCTTTTCTGTGGCTCCTACAGGCTCGTGAGAGATTATGTGCATGTCTTCTCAACTCTGTGTTTGGTGACTTCTTGCTGGTAGACTGAGATCAAAGAGATCAGCCAAAGTGGGAGTATTTACCTCATGAAACTGACAAATGCTACAAAATAACTTCTTTTTCCCTCTTCTCAGAGAGCCCAGTTTTAAACATTTACCAGCACGTCACTGTAGCCACCCCTTTAAGTGGTTGTGCTGGGTGTGATTCTTCATACCTATAGCTTCTCATCATCTGCCTACAATGAGGCTGAGTTGCTTGCCTTGTCCCTTGGGTTTAGATCCTGAGTTTAGTATCTTCTTACACCATTTTGTGTTTCTTCTGTGAAGAAAACTCCCTACCCTACACCTTCTTTTGGAGTGATAGGCTCATTAAAAAAAGTCTCTGAAGGAGAGAAAAGGAGAGTTGACTTTGTGCTGGGAGAGAGGGTGGCTCCATCTATGAGGATTAAAGGCTTCTGTGAGCCAGGGCCGGGAAGAGTTCATTCTGAGAGGTGGGAGATATGAATTCCTTCTGTGGCAGACACCTAGTCCCTATTTACACAGGGTTCCATTGTATGCCTGTGGGAATGGACACTGGGTACTGCAGCCTGGGAGCCTCGAGAAAGTTAACCAAGGACATAAGAAAGTCACATGCTACTGAATAGGCCCATTTGCGCTTTGAGGCTGGACGCATGGGACAGACATCCACCAGTAGAGCCAACTCTATGGGCATATGACCTGTGAAGTTGTAGATGGTTTAATGCTCTGCCATCACTGTCTTGAAATTCTTAATAATTTTGAACGAAGGGAACTAAATTTTCATTTTGCACTGCCTGGGCTCCACAACTGCTCTAGCTGGGCCAGTACACTGGGCACTGTCAATAAGAGACTTGCCCCAGTTGCTCTGGGCTTCATAATTTTTCACATGGCTTCCTGTGCAATCTGAAGCAGCTGGGAGAGGGGTCTTCAAAATTTTCCACCAACTTCTATGGATGGGATTGAAATATATTTATATGGTCAGAAATGCTAAGAAACATGTTGTTTCTTGGACAGGTGCAGCATTCTCCTACTTATTGCACTAGGTTGATTTTTTTTTTGTTTGTCTGTGTTTAGCCCTTAGAAAAACTGGGGGCACAGTGCTGAATTTCAGAAATATAAGACTGAATATAATAAGGCCTCTTTCTAAAGGAAGCCCAGAGTCCAGTGGGAAACATGTGGAGGTAACCCACAGCCCTTACCCCATAGAGTATATTAGAACTGAAATCTGTAAAGCGTGCTAGTAGAGCACCGAAGCAGGAACAATTTGTTTTGCACTTGCAGGGTCAGGGAAATTTGTGGCAAGGTCTTGAAGGCAAGTAAGACCTCTCTGGTTGGAGAGGGTAGGAAATTATAAGCCAGATGCTTGACTAGAATCCTCTTGCTCAGGGGTCTGCTGTGTTTTGATGGTGCAGCTGCTTTTAGCAGTAGCTATCAACTATTCATCTACTTTAACACACTTGAATTACTGTCTTGTGCTATGACTATGATGAGTCACAAAACCATCTGGAGGCCGGTTCAAATAACCACTTAGTAAACAGGTCTTTCTTGATTACGTGGTGGAATGATGTTTGGATATATTAGTGAATGTGTTTTCCCTAAAACATTTCTTACTTGGTGACCCTTACTCTCTCTAGGAAGCTGGACCTTGGAGCATCCTTGTCTTAGGAAAGGAAAATGACAGCAGAAGCACTGGCCAGACTTTGCTTGTAAAAAGCCAAGATTGTGAGGGTTCTTGGGGAATAGTAAAGTCAGAGGGTCGCAAACAGATTTTCTGAAACTTAAGACAAAGAGTTTTCCCAGACTGGGAGAAAGGATAGCTAGAAGGGAAGGGGGAATGAAGAGATGGAGTGGGTCCCAAGAACACAGGACTCTGTGGCCACCCTTTTTCAATTCGTTGTGGGAAGAGGTAGGGGAAGACAGGCAGTGGTATTCAGTCCTATTAAAACTAATGACTCTTTTATGTAGTAAATATTTAGTGAAGTCTCCTTTACTATCTTGAGGTAAAATGAAATTTATGGAAACATAACTTCCATCATTGTGACAACCAATGAATACATCCACAAATTTCCAAAATATCCCATGGGGAATGGGACCAGTCCTGATTGAGAATCACTGGTTTAGAGGTTTCTCGTCCTGTTTAGGAGCCAAGTAAGAATAAGACCCCAGATCACGAGCAGCTGTGGGGAGGGTTTGGCAGGGCCTAGGGCAGCTGGCAGAAAGTGTTCAGTTATAAGGGTCCCCAAAGCTGTGGAAAGCAAAAATGGGGTAGGGCAAGGCCACACTAAATGTCTTGGGCATCATTGTGAAGTGGGTGCAGCAGAGGGGCTTGGAGGTTGGAGAGAGATGCGATCCAACAGAGGCCTATGCTGGGAATAAAAAGTAGCCCAACAATGACTTATACGGTCTGACCACCCAAATACAAAGGATTGAGGATGTCTCAGTGATGCCAGCATAGATATACAGCTGCATCCCAGCCCCACCCTGCTCAAAGCTCAATGATAGAAAGTTATAATTCTTCACACATGGAGTTTGTGGATTGATATTTATACTTGCTACAATTTTTTCAAAGAATTTCTCACTCAACTAAGTTCAGCCTCCTCTCATCTCCCACAATGTGGAGGAGTAACCATAGTTTAGGATCTTTTGCCTAATCACAAATTTCTGCTATTAACAATCCAACTACACCCCTCTCTTAGAAGGTGAAGATTCTGGTGCATTCCAAAGGGAGTCTATGGGTTTTATAAAACATAAAAGAGAAGAGATCTCAAGTGTAGACCTCTGGAAGGTAAAAAGTAACTGCCCCTGGAGAACAATAAACATATAATCTCTTTTCCATCTTTGGTAGGAAATGAGAGTGGTGATGGTGGTGGTGAATATATTTGCTCTAGTGACAAGAGAGATAAAGAGTGATAAAGAGAGAAAATTTTGACCTGAATCTTGGTTTACTTTTTCAGGCCATTCACTTAACTTCTTTGGAACTCAGTTTCTTCATCTGTAGAATGGGTGTGAGAATCAGAGGTAATAATGTATACAGAATGCTTTGCTATTCGTAAAATCATGGTTGTTAATTATTATCATCAAAATCACATCAAGAACAGCTAATTTTTGTCAGTGACCAGGTGGGGTAAGTAGATTTCCTTTGGGCTCAATGGTTTCTGCCTCAGATAATTACTACTTAAGAGTTCTTTGATTGGCACTTGAAGCTGAAAGCTTTCTTTGAAAGCAATTTAATTACTCTGTGAATAAACTGAAAGATATATTTCATTATACAGCTGAGTGAAATGTAAACTACTAATTGCATATAGACTATATCTGTACGAGTTTAATTTTGATCACTAATTCTTTCACATTGCCTCTTGTTTAGTTTTTGAGTTGGAGATGCATTTGTTAAAGGCTTATTTGAAACTCATCTATCTATCCAGGCAGCCAGCCATTTAACCAGTAAAAGCATACTTGTTGAAGTGTTTAATTTGTACAAGTGATTAGGGGAGGTTCCTTGGGGATGCAGCCATGAATCAAGTAAGACATTATTACAGAGGCTATGTATCAACCTTCTGAATGCCTTACTATTTGCTTTTCATATTTTTAATACTATCTTTATTAAGGAATGTATACTCTAACTATTGTTTTATTGGTAATTTCTAACTGATATATATATTTTCAAGGGATGGAAGGATTATTTGTTTGGGCTGAAAGGGACCAAATTATGGTAGAATGATATCAAGAAGACCATGTCTCCAAAAGTAAAGTGACTGATCATGTCAAAGTATATCCTATTTCTTCATTTTTATTCATTTACCAAAGTAAAATTAAGAATAAAAAATCCCCCCCAAAGTGTTAGAAGAATATGGGGTGAGGTAGACCTTTTAAGATAAGGCAGAAAATGCATAATCCAAAGAAGAAAACATTGATATATTTGATGAGATAAATATTTAACACTTTTATATGTCAAATGATACCATAGTCAAATCTAAAGATAAAAAAAAAAAAACACTGGGAGAAAATAGCCACAAACCATATGATAGACAAAAGGTTAGTATTTTAAGAACTCCACAAATGTTAACAAAAAGGCACATAACCATTAGACAGAAGGGTAAAGGTAGATCATACTCAAGGAAACAAAAATGGTAAGTAAACATATGAAAAGAAGTACAATCTTATTGGAAATCAAAAATGCATATTAAAAGAATGAGATGTCATCTCTACTCAATTAGTTTGCAAAACAGAAAATAGTGAGAATTGCCAAAGCTTGGGGGGATGTGAGGAAATGGGCTTTTTCATTCATTGTTTACAGAAATGTGAGTAGCTATAACATTTTTGAGAAGTAATTTAAATATATTTAAAAAATAAAAAATACACATATTCTTTAATCCAATAATCCCACCATTTGGGAGAAATAAAAGTGCTAATATGAAGGTAGCTATTGCAGCAGTGATTGAAAACAGAAATAAGGATTTGGGGAACATGAATGTTAATCTCAAGGTTAATCAACTAACTTACAGTACATCTATAAAATGGAATATTATAAAGCCACTAATAAGCATAACTTGGATTTATATTTATTGACTTGAAAGGATCTGCATTATAGGCAAAAAATTAAGTCAAACAGTAAAAGTATGTATATTGTTTAGGGCTAGGAAAAGGTATGGAAATAAATACCTCCAACTACTGATATTGGTTACTTAAAGGGGGTAAATTTGAGGGTAGAAATACATTATTAATTGGCATTTTTATATATTTCTGTTTTGTTTGAATTGTTAAAAGTAATACCTTTATGATTAATGATTACATTGAGCTAGGAGTGAAATTAAAAAGTAAAAAGCAAAAGAAAAGGAGGGAAGAAAAGAGGGAGAGAGAAAGAGAGAGAGAGAGAGGAAGCATGTTAGAGCATTAACTTTTCAGACTTCAGTCTCTATGGAAGAAAAAAAAAACCAATGATTTCCCTAACCACAGGAAAAAGTGGTCATAAGTCAAAGGCAGTTAGAGCTAACAGAGATACTGCTATAGACTCTTGGCTCTTTAATCTGGCATTGTTGTTCTTATAAATTACAGATATGAACTAGTTTTGAGTTACTGTTATTATAGTCTTGTGGCTCTCTCAAGTCTCCCATTTATCTGTGCCCTGATTTTGTTGTTAACAGTTTTTTTGTCCAAGGCTTATTTGAGATTTTGGTTGTTTAAAATAAAATAAAATAAAAGATAGATAAGACTGAGATTGGAGGAAAGAAAAAATATTGTTTGTGTCCCTCAGTAGTTTGAAAGTTGCTGTAGTTTATCTTCAAATACAGGAAGTCATGAAAGATTTATTTAACCACATTTCTCTTAAGGTCGAAGGAGTTGAGATGATCACTCTCCCATCCAGGCTCCCTTTCTTCACCCAGGTCTTTTTATTTATTTTTCTTTTCTCCTGAGCCAAAATTTAAGCTGCTGTGAGTGGTTCTTAGTCAGTTCTCAGTATTTGAAACCACTTTCAACAATACCATCCATCTCCCCCTTATGCAAGTGGCATTATCTCCACACCCTTGGAGATGAGCCACCTCCTCCCTCTTTTATCACTCTGAGCTGCACACTTTTGGTTACAAATGCCCTAACAATGTTCTTGTTGGTCTCTCACAAGTAAAATAGCAGATAACCATTCTCCCAGTGATGGCAATGCTGTCATCTCACACCCAGATAACCGGGAAAGGAGGTATCCACTCCCATTGCATACTGCGATTAAGATCTCACTGGCGAAGATTCAAGTGAGATTGCCTTTATAAAATAATATCTGTGCTTAGATCATTTTACTCAACTCAGACAGCAGCAAACATAATTTCTTGGGGCCCACCCCCTGTGCCAATCTGCATTGGCTTTCAAACATGTATGCTACCTCCTGGCTTACTGGTGAGATAAGAATAAAAGTATTAGATGGCATATTAAATTGTGCAGCATTTTTCATATTACTCATACAAATGAGATAACAGCTGCAGGATAGTCTCTTTCATTCTTGGCAGAGCTCCCAATCATTATGCTGCTGAAACAAGGCTAGCCTTACATCTCAGCAGTGTGGGCTCCTGTCTGTGAGTACTCTTCAGGAGGGCCAGAAGGCCACTCTCCCTTAAGGCCACCTTCCAAGCCTGCTTGATGTGAATTAAGGGAAAAATCTTCTCATTCCCAACCAGATTTAGGCTTATTGTGTGGTTACCTAAAGGAGGTAATCCACAGTATATTTCCTAGATTTCAGTTATCCAGTCTTTCTTTTTAACAATTTTTGTTATATTCGAGTATCACCAGTAATATTATTACTTAAAACTTTAAGTTAATTTATTTTAATTTTAACTACTTATCTTAGCTTTATATTATTAAGAGTGATGAAATTACAAGTTTGTTTTGCTGCTTTTATTGTATTTAATTGATACTAAAACAAACATATAACCATTAGTGTTGTTTTCTGTTTTCTTTGCATCACATAAAATAATTTTGAGGGATATTTATGGATGTTTCTGTTTGAGAAACACCATCAGAATAGTTCCCACTAAAGTACATACTGCTAGTACAGATTATTTCTACTATTAGAATAGTTTTTATTAATGTATACATCACTAGCACAGATAATTCTTGGTGACTGTTTTTGATGAGCAATCTCATTTCTGAAAAGGGCAGGGAGGAAAATCTGTGGATATAAAAAGAATTCAGAAAGGAGACTGGGGAGAAGTGAAAAGCAGTCCTATCTAAAGCACCATCTCATCCTGGACAGACTTAAATGAGTAAGATGGGGCAAGTGGCATCTTGTCCATCACTTTTTTGGGTGTGATCTAAGACTGGGCCTTCTGGGAGCCCTGTAATGCATGTTCAGGCATACATTGTTTTAGCCACTTAAGACTGCAAAATGAGGGTTTTTCTTTCTCTTGTTCCTTCACAACATGGACTCCCTCAGAGATAACCAGTCCTCATGGGGAATATCCCAGCAGACACTCACCCCGGTAGTGTCTGGAATGAGACCAGGAACACCAGTTAAGCAGCATCCTGAAGAAGAGGCAAAGATATTTCAAAATGGCAAGTGCCAAGTGTTAGAGAGTTAAACTTTCTGTCAAGGCTATCTTGTTTATCCAAGAAAAGTGGCTCTATTATAAAAGCCACTTTATATAGGTTTACTTACATTGTTTTGAATGCAAAAACCAAAAAAAAAATGATATGAATGGGACTGAAATATTAGGATTAGAAAGCATTTATTCAGTGGCAGCAGAGGCCCCTGACAGCTGTCAGAGAAACTTCTGCTCCAAGTTTTTCTAGGTGCCTATAATTCCTGGCTTCTGAGAACTCTGCTGTAGTAACCCCTTTTATGTCTGTCTCTGTCTCCACACTTTCTGATCATTCCCCTGACGTCATGGTGATAATTAAGGCTGCCCTGGCAAGTCCCTACCATCTCATAATCAGGAAATGACCAACTGTCCCAAACATGACCCTAAATGTCACAGAAAGTCTACCTAGATATGTGGTCTCCTCTGGCAGAGCTTTCAGGAAAGCTTCGTGCATAAGGAGCTGTATAGGACATACAGATGGTTGATAGGCTGATGAATAGGAAAGAGTTAATCCCTAAACCAAACGTAGTTTGGTTGTGAGCCTGCCAAGCATCCAGGCTGAGCCTGTGGGAGTGCCACCAGGGAGCGGTTAATCAGACATCAGTTTCCAGGTGTGTGGATGACCTGACTGATGACCAAAAATTGAACTAAGTATCTGGGAACAGTTCATGTGTACAAGCCTGAGACTCACAAGAGACAACAATCAATCCTCTCTTCTCATCCTTTAATCCACATTCATAGCTAACAACAATCTAGCAAAATTCAGTAGGGGCTTGTTCTTGTACTCTGGTTAAATAAAGCAGGAAGGCATCTGTAGTGTTTTGTAAATAGTGTTTTGCCCAGACGTTCTGTGCTGATTAGCCCATGTTTGCCCCTCGTTTCTTCAAATTAACTTTTGCCATCATCTTGCATACCCATGGAACTTGATTTCTACAAGGCTGCTGATTGCTTCATTTCCCTAAAACTCACTGATTGTTCCTGTGCCCACTGGCCACTTCCCTGAACAGCCTTGCCTCTGGTCCTCTCAGTGCCTATTTCTCTTTAGATTCCTTCTGTGCCTTTTTAATAGAAAAAGAGAAAAAAAAATTCTAAGAATTAAAACTTTTAGTAAAATAAAATATTTTCTTTCTGGTTTTTTAAACTGAAATCATTCCTCTTTGCCTTATTAAAAAAAAATGAAAGGAAGGAAGGACAGAAAAACACATTTCTGTTCTTTATCAGGATTGAATCTTTTCCCAATTAAAAAAAGTTTGAACATTTATGTGTAATGCAGCTCATTATAAAGGAAACAGAACCACATTATAGAAAGTTGGAGAACAAAGAAAAAGAGAAAAACCACCCATAATACCAATAATATAATAGAATTATAGCTAACTAGTTGGTATATTTCCTGCTAAGCTCTCACTTTTAAAATCTAGTTGTAATCCTACTGTATATACAAGATTTTCTTTTTTTTTTTCACTTAACATTCAACCATGAACATTTTTCATGGTGCTATGTGTCCTTTACAACCATGCTTTTTAATGACTTCATAATGTTTCCTCTAGTGGAGGAAAAATAATTTACATAACCATTCTTTGATTGTTTTGGCATTTAGATTGTAATTGAAAGAATTTTTACTATATCATTAAAATGATAATGTTCAAGCATATGTTCCCACCCACCTTTATTTTCACATTATTTTATTAGGTCCTATTTTCAGAAGTCAAATGACCAGACAAAGCCCATGAACATTCTAAAGTGCTTGATTCATAATTTGAAGTTGGGTTCTAAAAGCACTGTGCCCAGCTAGTTGTGTTGGGGGGCCCATTGCACAACCTCACTGTAGCTCTCCCCATTGTTTGGTCTCCTTACACAAAAGTGGGCTTCTTACATCCCTTATAGTGAGGGAGGACCTCTCTTCACAGATTTCCTACCATTTCCTCCCAATTTTAAGCCAAAGAAGTTTCATTTATCTTGTGAATAGTCTCCATCTGAAGCAGATGTCTTTAAAAGAGACTGCCTTCAGTCCCTTACCCCAGCTGAAGTTTGGCAGATGTTGAATATAATAGAGTAATGATGAAAGGGTTGTGAGCCAACCAAGGTCCGAGAAGAGGGGTTTAGAAAGTGGATCCCACAACTGACAATGTCTGCTTAACTATAATATATCCAAGAATAATTTATTAAGTACTTATTTTATTAACCACTGTAATAGGTATGATAGGATATACAGAAGTAAATACTACTATATAAGGCATTATATGCTTTTGGGGGAAATGACGGGCTGAAAATAACTGTTATAAAGACAGAAGGAGGGACAAGAAGGAATCAGGATAAGTCAGCAGTTTCCTTCACATAAGAATCTCTGTACATCAGGCTTCATGTTTCCAAGCTTCCTTTTGGTATGAGCAAGGAGGCAGAGGACAGAGTAAGAAGTCAATTGTGTGGCAGCTTCACTGAAATAAGATTAATTCTGGTTGCAGGAGAAGATAAGCCCATTCCTGACCAGATGTGCAGTGTGTGTTGAAGCGGGACAGATACATTGAACACAAGCTGTTAGCTTTTGCTCTGTAGCATCTCTATAGTTCCAAAGACTGAGCTACCATGTTGTGCCTATCCCAGGAAGATTTCTGACCTAAGAATGGGTTTATAATAAATGGCTGAATATCTGAGTTGGATTAACAGATGATGGGAGTGGAATATTAAGGGGAATGTGGCACCGTTTAGATCCAGGTATGTTTGGATCTTTAGAGTTTGCTGCATAATGTATCGCTTCTTTTACTTGTCTCGTATAGAGTACTTAATTAAAATTGTAGAGTTTTAAAATAGGAAGTGAATTTAGAGGACTCTTAGTAACACAGACTAAGTTAATAGAATTGATCAACTTTTAACTTCAAAAACATAGGCATTCTGGATAAAAAATAAAACAACAAAATTTTCATAAAATTGCACTTGAAAGAAGAATAATATACTCTTAGGTGTAGGGGGAAAGAAAGGGAAATAAAGGCTATTAGAGTGGGTCAATGAGGGAGAGCTGATGCCAAGGGGTCCACATGAGACTTGGGACTGGGCCCACATGAGGTTTAGTTATTTTGCCTCCAGACTACTAGTAATAGAGGAAGAATGAACTCTGTATAAAGCCTGGAAAGTCAGAGCTGACCTGCTCATAAAATGAAGACTGAAAAACTGTACCTATTGGCCAGGGAAAGCAACATGAAAGCCTGTCATTTGTCCAGAGCCTTAGGCAGAAAGAAAAAAAATTAATTTGAGAAATCTAATTTCCAGGTTTGAACTACATAGAGGTATGTGATCCAAATTTATACTACCTGTCTGATGTAAGATGTCCAAGCTGAGAATTTATCATAAACTCGGTCAAGGACCATTGAAATCCTATAGGCTCCAGTAAAAGCAAATATAAAACTTCTCAGCAGGAACCTTTTCCTGGGCACTCAGAATTCCGTAGACCTAACACCCCTGATTAAGAGGCGCTCAAAGTAAAAAACAGACAAACTTTATGAACCAAACCACTACACATCAGAGTCAAGAGACACCACAAACCGGAATTCCTATTCCCTACTGGCAGGATTGTCAAATGATAAAACTATACCAAAGAAAAATTTTTAGCAGGACCTAGTACATCTGAAGTTGGGCAAATACTACACAACAAGCACATGTACATGCTCTAGAATATTCTCTTATATGTATATTAAGAAGATGTGTCAAAGGTGTTCACTGCTCCATTTTTCATAAAAATAAATTATAATAACAATTTGAAAAACCCAAATAGTGAGTCAGAAAAGAATGGATAAAGGGTGATTTAACTATATGTTAGACTACTATTAAGTCATTAAAATGAATGAACTTATCAAAATGTATAAATCTGAAAAACATTATATTGAGTGAGAAAGCCACAAGGATAAGTATAACATTGTATTTATGTAAATTAAAAAACAGAAATAAATGTTATATATTGTTTATGAACATGTACAAAGGTAGTAAAAGTATAAATACACACAAAAATCATACTGATCTAAGAAAGGTGGTTTCCTTTAGAGTGGGAAGAAAGGCAAGGAAATTGATTCAAACTTAGGCCTGACTCTTAAACTCATGTAATACTAAAAGTATACCACATGGACTCTTTGCAAAGCAATACATTTTATTTTTTACTATGAAAAAAGAAACTCAAATATCATTTTTTGCTACAGATTTTAAAAAAAGAAATAATGCATCATAGATTTGGTTGAATCTCTGTTTACAAGTCAATCTTATTGCATCCTCCCCCCTCCCCATTGTCTGTGTATGATGTACTGCCTCTTTAAATACAAACCATGGTCATATCATACATTTCATCACTCCAAAAATGCCAGAAAGAAAATAGTGGAGGCAGCAAAATATAGCCATAATAAGACACTTCTTTTTGGGAAAAAATAGGAGATGTCACTAATGAATACCATGTACCACAAACTCATGGGCATTCCAGAGACACCCTGATGTGGCTATGGAGAGAGTCTCCTGTTGGCCAAAATGGCTGCCTTGTTCTCCTTTGGGAGCATCTCCTCTATCTACTGTTCTCCACAACCTCATGCGAGATGGGCAGTGATATACATTTCTTTTCTAGGAGCTGTATTTATTGTTATAGTTCACTTTCCATTGTAGGGAATCTAGGGCACTGGGGCTGACCTTATGAACTGAGCAATTGAAGGCCATTATTTTCAGGACTTGAGGCTGGACCAATTAGCTCGTCAGTTAGCTTCCCAGAATCTTCAAGGAATATTAACCAAAGCCAGAGATCTTATGGAGTCATGGTCCATGAATTTTGACCCTGTTTTTATAGTGTCTGTCTCCTAGCAACAGGCTCAAGAGCTCTGTGTATGTTTCTATCCCTGAGCTTAACTGCTTCCACCTTGTCCTCTAAAACATGGGTTGAGACCAAGGCTAATGTGCCTTTCATTCTGGAGCTCTTTATCATGATCCTAATTGTATTTTTCAAGCAGCAAGTGAACCTTAGGAGGTATCAGAAGGGGCCTGGGCCATTAGGCTCACGCAGCATTCTTGGTTTCTTCTAGGTCTCAATCCTAATTGGCTTTGTGTTTTCTACTTTATTTACACAAATTTAGCATTGAGAAAGTAATATCTGACTCATCCCTTTTAGACTGCTGGCCACTGTTTCTTAGCAAGGTTCTATCATCTTCCCTTTCTGCTTTTAGGTTAGCCAGCCTGTACTGAAATAGCAACTCACTCTAACATCATATTTTTTTTTTTAGGCTGAATCCCAAAGTATAATAGGTGAATTTAACCAGCTCTTTTGCAATCCCATAAAAAGTGTTAAAACTTGAACGTGGGAAGGGGAAATTTCTTATTATATCCTCAGCCCTCCTAAATTCCGTCACTCACAACATCCTACTCCTAGTTCTGACTTATATATGGGTTAGGACACTTTTGGTTGTAAGAGAAAGAAACAATTTAAACTAGCTTAAAAAAAAAACTCATTGAAGGTATTGGCCCATGTTCAATTAAGTAGAAGAGGGTAGAGGGGGCCTTAGGTGAGGCTAGATCCATAAGTTCAAATAGCATCATCAGGAGTCTGTATTTTTCTCTATTTCTTGGCTTATTTTGTACTCAGTGTTTATTTCATTCTCTAGCAGACTCTCCTTGTGGTAGAAATATGGTCATCCATAGTTCTTGGTTTATGTTGTTCTCATATTTGGTATTCCAGCAAATATAGAATGCTTTCTTTCTAACAATTCCATTAGAGGTCCTGGGAAAGGCTCTGGCTGGCCTGGCTCAACTTGGTCTTGTGCCCATTCCTGAATGAACCACTGTGGCCAGGGGTCGGGTTTCTCTGATTGATCAGGTTGGGGGCCATGGGCCCAAATCTGAAATTTAGGGTGGTGTCAACACCACCTGAACCACAAGTAGTACATGAATGGAAGCATGGTTCCTTAAAGAGACTGTAAGCAGACAAAAACAAAAGTCTTCCACCAGGGGTGTTTTGAGTCATCTGTATGGTCTCTGTCCAAGACCATTGTAACATCTCTGTGTTTACCTGGATAATTGTTTTTAGTTCATTTTTAGTGCAAAGATATTTGTATTTATGTTTAAAATCAAATTGTCACCAAGTGGTCCCTTGAAGCAAAAGCGTTTAACTTTTAATGCAGTGGCTCTCAAACTAAATTTTGAGAGTATCATAGATTTTGGGAATACATGCACAATTTTATTTATTTTAATGGGGATTATTTCATACATTATTTCCTTTTGGAAAACACTTTCTACCCTCTTAGTGTTATAAGATATAGTGACATATGGGGTCCTATGGTCCCCAATGTTTCCAAGTAAGATCTCTTTTTGACAGCCCCACATTTTGTGGATATCCCACAAAATACTAATTGTACTTATAGTACCTTAGGAAAAATACATATGACAATAATTACTATGTAGTTATTATTTTATTACACATATTAGCACTGGTAACACTTGAAAAATAACACTATACATAGAAGCTGGACCTGTAATTTGATTAGGCTACAGAAAATGCTTGGGCAAGATGTGGATATTTTTTTGGACTTCTCATGAGATAGTACTTATAAGAATTGGGCCCATTAGGTTAGGAACTTCTGGAGTAGTGAGTGATGAAAAAAATGGTTCAATCCCAGCTTTACTTACCACTTGGAGCTGTTTGACTTTTGGTGAGTTATTTAATTTTAAATATTTGGTTTTCTCAAATGGGAACTGGCAATAATACCACCTGTCCTCCTAAGGTTGCTGTGAGGATTAGAGATAATATAGGTAAAGCACTTGACAGAGTTCTTGACACATGGTTAGCACTCAATATGTGGTAGCAATTATTGTTATCACTTTATATTGTAATTATCTATTTACTGTAAATCTCTTTGAAAGTAGGCATTGTATTTTATGTATCTTTATATTCTCAGTACCTGGCAAGGTCTTGACATAGGCAGGATATGTTTATTAAGAGAATAAATAAGTTATTGGAAAACCAAATGCAGTAATATATCTAAATTGTCTAGGCTAGTTGCTGCAGCATGGTGAGTACTCCTTAAATGCACATTTGTTCCTCTTTGCCATTTCACGGCTTGGACTTGGTCTTGCTCAGTAGCCTTAAATTTTAGTGTGCTTAAGAATCTTCTGCAGGGCTTGTTAAATTAGATTGGTATTCCCTACACCAAGTTTGTGATTCAGTAGATCTGGAATGGGACCTGGGCAGTAGTAATAAGTATTGTTTTAAAGCTCCCCTCCACAAAGGTTCTCAAGTATGAGGTGCAAAACACTGGCCTTAACACTGGACTTATACAAACCAACTCAGGGCACCATTATTATCTGCCTGTTGTCAGCTGGCAGCACAGCAGGAATCATCTCCAATAGAATTAACCAACATTGGTAAGTCTGGTCTTGTATTCCTAAATTGATTATGTAGATATCACACACCACTCAAACCTGTTAGTTAATTGAGATTCTTCATAGGTACAGTATTATTTCTCCCAAGCCAGTGAGTGCTTCCAAGTTTCTTGGACAGTCCTTTTTGTTTTATTAGTGCATATGTGTGTGTGTGTGTGTGTGTCTCAAATGCAGTGAACCTGTCTTGATTTGCTTCTTATAATTCATTAGATAATCAAAGGATTAACTCATTAGAGTCATGAGGGTAGGGAGGGGAGAACTGCTTTTCATTTTTAGAAATCAACCACCTCTTCTCAGTTATAAAATTCTCCTAAGACCCCAAATCTGCAGTTGTAGGCACATTAAAAGCAAGTTACAATTACAAGCATGTTTGTCTGCTTCCCTCCCTCTTGGTGCCTGTGTCTCATGCTTGCTTTTCCCTGTGAACTTTAATACATGTTTAATGTGAGTGTTAATGATTTGATTACAATGGCATAATTACATAATTGGAATGTATTGTGCATGCTGGTGGGAAGGAGTCTGGAAGGTGCTCAGTGAGTGACGTTACATAAACAGAATTATAATGATGGTGAGATTGAGAATGAGACTAATGAGAAAATAATTAGAAAAACTGAGAAGAAATGGACACTTGTGGAAATGAGGGGGTAGCATTTCTTTTGCTTTAATGATTAGGATTAATTTTACCTCTGAGACTGAGGCTTCTGAGAATCAGCTCTATTAAAAAGAGTTGGGTTCAGATGGTTGATTTTTTTGGAGTTCACTTTGGAGAAATGTGATGGACCCGAAGCTCTACCTGTCTGGGCATAAAGCAAGTCAAACTCATCAACAATCTCTGATATGCTGTTTCTTAAGATCTTTAAGGCAGGAACAAGCTCAGTTCTCTTTCTCACCAATGTTCTTGCTTTAAAATGCTCTGTGTGGCATATTTTCACGTCATCATGACATTCAGAACTCCATTAATATAGGATGGAACCACTTTCCTCTCTCCGGTGCAATTCCATCATCTCTTGCTGGTCACATACTGCTACTGAAGAGAAATAGCACCTAGCTAATTGTTTTGTGCTCCCGGTTAATGACCACCATTACTGTGTCATTTGAGCTAAAGGAACATGTCCACTGCCTAAAGCTGTTCCCCATAGTAATTGGCCTGTGTAGTGTCATCCTTATTTGATGTTTACCACTTGTTGCTATAATCACAACTTATTTCACTATTAACACAAAACATATATACTTACTGATTCTACAAGCACCTATATTTATTAAACACTGATATTAGTGCTAGCTGCTATGTGTGATGCAGAAAATAGAAGATACGGCATTTATAGTTTAGAAATTGAAGCTTAGAACAGACATTCACAAAAACTTAAATATTTAAAGTCCTTACATGGTGGGAAGAGAAATGATTCAGAATATTTTCAAACTAACTATGTGCTCTTTCATCCATCAACTTAAAAATACTTATTGAGTCCCTACTATGTGAACAGCTCAAGGGAATTTTGGAAGGCAATCTGGCTATATTTAGGGAACAACAACAACAACAAAAAGTAGAAACACTCTTATCTAGTGTTTTTATTTCTTGGTTTATACCTCAGATAGATATTTATTCATGTGCACAGAAAAGGCATATACAATTATGATAATTGCACTATTGTTTGTAATATCATAATACTGCAAACAACCAAAATGTCCAATAGGAGAGTACCTAAATAAACTGAAGTAAAAGCCATACAATGAAAATTATACAGTTGTTAAGAAGAATGAGGTAAATCTATCAATAGGTCTTTAGGATACTCTTTTGATTAAATTAAGCAGTAAGTAATTATACATGGTATCTTACCTTTTATGAAAAATGTAAAGCAAAATAAAAAATAACACAATAATTTTATAAATTTTCTAAGGGAGATAGATATGTATGTAAATTGTAAAATGACAAAGACCAGAAGTTCAGAAGGCTACAAACCAAAGTGATAACAGTGGTTTCCTCTGGGTAGATTTGGGAGGAGCTAGGATTGAGGATGTTTGTGAAAAGAAACTTTAGCTTAACTTTGATATTTATATTTTTTTAAAATACATTTTTTAAAAATATATTTATATTTTGTTTGTTCTCTTGAGTGGTAAATGCCACAAGAATAGGTAGATAAAATTCTTTGGGAATTCCCAGTGCCTAGAAGAGGAATTAAATTAATATTTATTGAAATAAACTGAAGTAAACTTAGAGAAATAGAAAAGCATTCAAGGCTGGAAGTAATGTAGAGAGGAGGCAATATAATTAAAAATGTTAATCAAGCTACATTCAGAGACTGCAATATATCGATCAGCCCTGCATACAGGCCAAGGAGGACACCTTCAGAACAAAGTAGGAATTCTGCTGGATTGCTAACAACCCATTCCCCACACCTGTGAAGGGGAACTAGGACCCAAGAGTCATTCCTTATGGCTAAAACCGTGGGGGAGCCTAAGGATTAAAGGATTAAAGGTTGGGAACTGCCAGCAGCCCTTTCATGCTACATATTCTTACCTTTTCATGCTACATACTCTTTCCCTTTCTCACTGTATGTCCATATCAAAGGAAATGGGTTGATAAAATCTTTTAAACTATAACTCGGCAGGAACTAAAATAATTTATAAACTGAATTCCCCAAACACCCAGGGTCCCTCTCATTGTTCCTCTCACTCTCTGCCTCTGAGAGGAGACCACACTCTAACTGTGGAGTGTTACCCCTTTTTTAATAAACTTACCTTGTGACTCTAATTTTAGCGTGTGTGTTGAATTCTTTCTACACTCTTTTCCAAAGAACCCTCTTCTTCCCTAGGTTCACAGCTTGATCTCCCCACAACTCAGGGAAATTTGCCCTGTCTTGCATCAGAAGCATCAGGACAGGCTTTAAGAAGGCAGATATATTTGAGCTGATCCTTCAGAAAGAAGAGGTGTTGGAGAAGTGGAGAAAGCGGGTGCTGTGCAGTTTCCACAATGTGAACATGGGTGGAGAAATTCCTATGTAAATAATCACAGTATGAGTAAAGATTTTCTTCCTTTTCAATCTGTATGACACTTATTTATTTATCTTGTCTTACTGCACTGGCCAGGATATCCAGTGCAATGTTGACAGAAATGTCAAGAGCTTTGTTCCCAATCTTAGAGGAAAGAGTTTTCTTTTTTGCGGGGGGGTGGTGGTGGTGGTGGTGGTGGTGGTGAGTGGTCTATTTCTTTTTATTTATTTACAAATTGGTATTAAAAATTTTCAAATGCTTTTTTTGTATCTATTGAGATGACCATAAGGATTTCTTCTTTTTCTGTTAGTGTGGTGAAAAACAAATAAATATTTATTTCCCTTTTCTATATTTTCTTATTTTTTATTTATCTTTCTAATTCTATCTGAATATTTTAAACTGATCTTTTAGATTACTAATTCTTCTTTTGCTAAGGTGGAAGACTGAAACCAAACCTCTTAACAGTTTAATCCCTGGCTGGATTGGCCCCTAAGATTTAGCCCTTCTTGCTTTTCAGTGGAGGGACCCTGAGGTTTCATTGCTCCTCCCTTCCCTGCTTAATGGGCCTGTGCCAAACTCTGCTTATCTTCTTAGCCTTATCAGTGCTCCTTTCTACCCAGTTTGCCTTCTTTAGGAATCAGCAAACCCTTGAGTGGAAAAGTTGTCTCTGATGTTGGGTTCACTCAGTGAATTTATTTTCTCTCTGGGTTTTTAAAATCATATGTCCTGCCTATCTCAGTAATTCTGAATTTCAGTTGTTATCTCCTTATATGACACTGCCTAAAGGTTTGTTCTGATTCTCAGGTACTTAGCAGCTGCTTTCTGCTTGACTTGCAGCATCAGTTTAAGAGGTGGCAGGTGCCTTGAGGGGAAATGGGGACAGAATAGTAGGACTCATCTCAATGAATTTTCCTTTGCTCTAGGATCTTAGGCCTTTACTACCAAGGGCATGATGGGTCTCTGGTATCTTGAAACAGATTTTTTTTTTCTCCCATTTTTTTAAAATGTCACTCTTGGCAGGAGTGTTACTGTGGTGCAATATAAGCAGATGTCTCTTTAAATATCAGTCTGACGTGGTTTTAAGATAAAGCCTGGAATTCTGAGTGAAAGAGCTCAGAGACAGTCTTCTTATAATTTAGGACCCAGCTGTGTCCATAGCATGCACAGCTGTGCTGTTAGCTAGTAATGTTCTCTTCGAAATAAGTGTTTCTAGGCCTTTCTAAGGACCAGGCCATAGACAAGCCACTGAGAGAACTGCTTCTTAGAAGAGAATGTGGTTCACACGTGCTGGTACCTGAGGTTTGTGCTAGAGTCCTAGGGTCTGAGTCCGTTTGCTCGGACTTCAGGGAAAAGGTTGGGTATATTTTAGCAAAAAAAAAAAAAAAAATCTGCACATTATACAGGGGAAATTCCTCTGTGTTTCTAGTATATTTTTGTAGAAACAATAGTCAAAAATTTATTTATCAAGATTTTATCCTGTTTTTTCTATTTTTAAACATCAGGTTTTAGCTGATATCATCTCCTGAATTATAGGCATTTAATTCAGTCTTACATTCTTTCTGTTAATTCAGACTCACTGTGATGGACATTTAAAGAATCGCATCTATGTGGAGGGGTGGATGAATGGCCAAAGGAGAACCAGTATGGGTCATTGGCCTGCAAACCAGATGGTTGAGAAGGTTATGCTTGGTCTACACAGTGAAAGGAGGGTTGGTGAAGTCTCTCCTAGCATGTGGTGGAAGGAACTAAGGGTGGGAGTTGAGGGGGTAGATTTTCACACTTTGCAAGATGGTGAAATTCAGAGAAACACCATAGGGTCACTTGACAGCTTAGGATCTGTTTAGAGAACAGTTTTCTTTAGAGTTGAGAGAGCAACCCTGGGCCTGAGTGAGTCTTAGGTCAGAGCTGCTACAGATTGAAGCTGTTTTCTATCCTTAGCTCCTTACACTGTATTATCATCTTAAAAACCATTCTTGGATTACCTGTAGCCTATTTTCTGAGAAAAGTTCACTTTTCTTCTAGTAAATATGCAAGATCCATGTGAATCTGAGCATTTGACCTATTGAGACTAGATGTAGGGAATGATTAAAGCGCTCTAGTATTGAATGTTACAAGGTACTAAAAGCTCACAAACAAGGAGGGCCTTGAAAAGAAAAACAGTTTTCTCTGGGGTTGGAGGTAGTGATGATGAGCCCTGATAGTTTCTGTGGGTGTGCTTGAAGGGGTCTAAACTGAGAGATGACTGACAAATGTTGGCCAGAGAAAAGTATGTTTCTATTTCTTATTTGTAATATCTATTTGGAGCTCAATTACACACATCCTGTGGCCTGTTCCCTATGTCAAACAGATAAACACCATGATATTAATAAAATCTCCCACATTCTAGAAGTCAGACATGTTTTTTCCTCTTAAAAATTTATTCTAGGACCCCATAGGTCATGACTACTGAAAAGGGGTGCTGACATTAATAATAACTCAAGAAGGCAAGGTATCAACATTTATTTAATGCTGCCTATGTACCAGGTGTATATTAGGCACTTTGTGTGAGTAGTCTTGAAAACAAGCCTAGGTTTTTGACATGTATGTTTTGCCTCTATACTATCTTGCCTCATGCTCATCTTAAATATTGCCTTAAAAGAGCTCTGTGTTCTGCTCTTTTCAAAACTGTGTTTTAGGTATGTGTGTCTGCAAAATTGTAAGCTGGCTTCTTCCTGTCCCTTTTTGAGCCTGGCATGAACTGAGTACTCCGTAAGCCTTAACTATATGTTTGATGAATGAATGCAATTCCATGGAAATAAAGCTGACAGTGACAGAGAATTCCATCCTTCTGCCTCCCAGCTCCCTGGTCCTTTTGATCCCAATTAGGTTGTGTCTGCAAAGATAAGCATACTGGGAAGGATCTTGGCCAAATTTTTCCCAGGTACGTTCTACCTGCATTGATGTTAGGAGCCACCATGGAAAAGTTATCCTATTCACATGAAAATTACAAACACTTAAATCAGGAAGATAGTCAAAAATAACAAAATTTGGACCTTGTTGTTAACACTTCAGTGGCTTCCATTGCCTAAAGAAGAGATCCTTAAACCTGATCATCAGATTGGGGGACAAAACAGAGCCTTGTAATAATACAAGCTTCTGGTTTAATCTGATTAATTGGATCTGGGATGGGGCCAAAAAGTCTGTTTTCAAAATGATGCCTAGGAGATTCTAGATGATTCTGGTGATTGACCTGATTGGGCCACAGTGTAAAGTAAAACTCCTTGGCATGGCAGGCAAAGACATCTATAAGCTGGTTTTCCTTGACTCCCCTCTGTAGAGTCATCTTCTGCTGCATCTTGGTGTATACTTCTGCTTCTGTGTATCCCTCTGCCCCTCTACCAACATACATGCACACACAAACACACACACAGACACAAAGAAACATACAGACATAGACACACTTGCACACACACATAGACCCACTCACACGTTCATACAGACACATATAGACATACTCATGCAAACACAGACACACACAGACACCAACACATACAGTTCTGTTGATTTCTTCTGTACCTCTTCACTCACTGTTTCCTTTGCTTAGGACATAACTTCCCTTCCTCTAACTCAACTGCGACGGTTAGTTTTGTGTTAACTGTTATGGTTAGGTTATAGTATCTAGCTATTTGATTAAACTATTAATGAATTAAATTGTTGTTGTGATGATATTTTGTAGATATGGTTAACATCTATAATCAATTGACTTTAAGTAAAGGAGATTATGCTTGATAACCTGAGTAGGCCTCTTCTAATCAGTTGAAAGGCTTTAAGAGCAAAACTGAGGTTTCCTTGAGGAAGAAGAGATTTTACCTGTGGACTTGAATTTGTGTGTTAGGTTGCTATCAAATGTTCCAATTTTATTAAATAAATAATTTTGAAGAATTAAAAGATTAAGTATATATAAATTTTTAGTTTACTCTATTAATTATATTCAATTGCCAATAATGATAGCTAATAACTAACAGCATTTATTGAACATCATGTGCCAAACTTTCTTCCAACAGCACTAACACATTTAATTTTACACAACACTACAGGTAAAATATCCTTATCTTCATTTTATAGATGAGGAAAACTGAGGCATAGACACATCAACTAAGGTCAGATTTATATCCAGGCAATCTGACTCCAGAGCCTGTGGTCTCAGCCACTCTGTTATAATTTGAAACAGTATACTTAAATGTTTATTTCTTATTGAATCTTCTTTTTTAGTATCTTTGATAATAATTTCAACTATATTTCTTTCTTGAACAACTTTGGATAAGGTAAGTTACTTACTGGAAAATCCATTTGCTTTACTTCTTTAAAATTCTAAACTAAGCATTGGTTAAAATGACAGTGATATATGATCTTAATGCTTTTGTTTTTGAAAATTGCTCAAAAACTTCTGTATAATCCTGTACTTAGAAACTTGCTCTTATTTTGTCTATTTTTATTTTCATAATTTATTGAAAAAAGCATGTTTTATTTACTTTTTTCCCTCTATGTTTTTTAGTTGTATTTGATTGAAAGTCTGACTTTATTAATTCATATTTGGTGCCCCCAAGTGAGAGAGGATCCAGTGGAAACATACTAGCTTACAGACCAACACGTCATCCAGTCCAGTCATTAGTTAATCCCCAAAGACCATGTGTGAGAGCCGAGGTGACTTGGCACCTTAGACCCAGAAAAAGAAGCCCTATACTTATGAGACAGATGCTACAAAGGTGGCCTAAGCACACACACTGAGTTTGACTCTTAGCTCTGAGATTAGATGGTGTGCAGTGCTAGGTGGGTTCCTTAATCTTGCTGAGCCTTAGTTTTCACATCTGTAAAAACAGAGCTAATGTTCACTTGCCAGGATATTAAGTTTAATTAGATTACTGCTGTGGTACATCCCACCAAGCAGTGGAGAGAAACACAGAGGGCAGATGTCACACTTGGCCTGGGGAGGGTATCGCAAAGTTCTTCCTGGAGGAAATTATATCTAAACAGAATCTTAGAAATAACAAATATAATTAGCCTGGCCTAAACTGTGTGTGTGTGTGTGTGGTCAGAAAGAGGATGGTACAGTCTGAAATGAGAAAGCTCTTGGATACAAAAAATATAATGTCGTTTACATAACAAAGCTATGCGTAGGTCTATGAACTAGAGGCAAAGAATAATGAGGGATGGGATTGGAGAAATACCCAGGGCTCTGAAAGACAAGGGTAAGCAGAGAGGCTGGAAACACTCATAAATTAAGTTTTTGTTCTGATAAAGGTGAATTTACTATTTATTTAGAATCTTCGAATATCAGCATTAGAGGGACTTTAGAGATGACCTTATCTTACAAATAGAAAAACTGAAACCCACAACAGTCCTCTTATGAAGGTGATACTGTTAATTAGTGGCAGATCACAAACAACAGCTTCTTGCCTCCCCTTGGATTGGTCTTGTCATGTTCATGCTCCTCCCCACCCATCCTCACTCAGACAAGGTCCCCACCACCTGGGACCTTCCCAGTCCCTGCTGTGTCTGCGTAGTTTGTTGACATCTCTGATAACCCATAGGCTGTATTCTTTTTTTTTTCTTTTTGCTTCTCTTGGCTTCTGTTTCATCAAAGTAGTACTTGGTCTTGGTTTCAAGACTCAAATAGTACCATGATGCTTGTAATGAAATACAGCAGTGGAAGCCTCCCTAGGGCAGTCTTCCCATGGCATAAATTGGCTGCAGCTTAGCGATATGCCTTTCTTCCAGTAAAGAGGTGCTTAAGAGGAAGTTGGTGAGTGATACCTCAGATCTGAGAGGAAAATGTCATTTGTGTGCAGTCTCTGGGGCCAGACTTCCTGGGTTCATAGCTTGACCTGCCACTTTCTAGTCACATGACTTTGGGCAAGTTGCCAGCAGCCCACGTTCCCTGTGTTTGGTGTTTTTTGCACTGTGCAAGGTGTTGCAGAGGATACAAAGAGCCTCCAGGACAACGCTGGCTCTCAAGGAGCTCTCAGGCTACAGTGGGGAAGTAACTAAGTGGCAAACATAGAGAAGGTCCCTAACAAGTGGAGAGAATACTTGTATCACCACCAGGAGTCAGATGAACCAGGGTTCAGGTTCCAGCACTGCCATGTTCTAGCTGTGACACCTCAAGGCAGTTAACCTCTCTAAGCCTCAGTGTTCCTTCTGAAAAATAAGGTGATAAGAAATACCTCTTTCACTGAATCATTGTAAGGATTAAATGAGATAAATGGATGAAAGTAGGAAGAGGTAAAGGAATCCACCACGGCACCGTGAAACAAGAAAGGCATCTAACCTTTAGCAGATTTTGAAAAATTCCTGGATGATAAAAAGCAGATGGGAGAAACATACAGGCACAAAAAATCAAGTTTTATTGCAGATTGCCAAAACATAAGAGGAGAAAAAATTCATAGCCCACAACATAGACAATAGAAAACTACTATGGAAGTAATAGAAATTCCAGAAATATTTTAAGCTCAAATTCAACAAATAGATCAGGAGGGCTTTGGGACAACCATCAGGTTAATTAGTAAAGCTTAGTATTTGGAATAGCTGTGCTCACTAAATCCCTTTCCCTTTTCATAACAACTGAGCAGAGAGCATGGGTTATGTTTAGGATAAAACTTCCAGAAGGGGGAAGCAACCCAGAGAGATAGAACAGAGCTGAGTTTAACTCCAGACAGTGAAGCAAGAAAGGAAAGGTGGAGAGAGAGAGGGCAGGGCGGGGAAGGAGGGAGGGAGAAAGGAGAAAAGGAGGAAAAAGAGAAAAAAGGAAAAAGAGAAAAAAGGAAAAAAGAGAGAAGACAAACCTGAGATTGACGGTTTTATAGAGAAACCAGCTTCCTTTTATTAGTATGATATTTACTAATTTTCTATGCTTTAAAAAACTTTTAAACTTCTTGTCCTTATGTTTTGTATGCCACTTGTAAAAGCACAGAGCTCATTAAAAAATTCACTTCGGCAATTTTTGCTCTTTAACTGATAAATTTAATCTGATTACACCTGTAGTCATTACTGGTATAATTTTATATTCCATTTATCATTGTTCTCTTTTTTTTTTTTATTTAGTATTGATGAATTTTTTCATTCCTCCCACCACCAAATATATCTGGTCTATTTCTATTCTTATAGTAGTTATGCTTAAATTTTAACATGTGTTCTTGGCTTAACAAAGCTTTATAGTAAATCAGGATTGTTACCTTCTTCCTTAACAGAAGGATCATAGAATACTTGGCCAGATCATTCCCCTGCAATCTTACAAATTGTCCAGATTGTGGTTTCACCTTTTTTAAAAAAATTCTTTCTATCACTATTGTTATTATAGATTTATACTGTTAATGTGAGTTTTTATTTATAGCCATGATTATCAATTCCTTTGCTCACTATTCTTTCTTACATCCCATTCCTGCTGGATTCAATTTCCTACTTCCCGAAATTATACCTTTTAGAATTACATTTAATGAGGGACTGTGGGTATCAAACTCTTTAATTTTTCTTATTTATTTCATCCTCATTTATGAATAAAAGTTGAGAAAAGGAAAAAGAAAAAGCAGCTCCTGATGTCTAGGACTCATCTAACTTCACAATTAGGCCTCAATATTATGACAAACTGTTCTGACGCTTCCAGCTAAACTATGTTCTCTTGTTGGACATAAAGAGTCTCACAGAAACTACTCAGACAAGTCACTGTATAACACAGAAAATACCAAACATCCCTCTCTTTTGCTAAATGAGTGATGGCAACTTCTTTCCAATTACACTCTAGTCTACCTTTCTTATAGATAATTATTGAGATACCCAATCATAGAATTGCTCACTTTCTGATAACACCCCATCCAGAATGAATTCTCTATTTTCTTAGACCCTTCCCAAATTACCAACCAAAGCCTAAATCCTGTAATAGATAATTTCTCACATTCTTTTACTGAGATACACCATGGTTCTCACTTGCCGCAACAAGTAATAAACACAACTTGTTCAAGTACAGGTACGTTCCCTGAGGTCTTCGACGTTGACAAAATTTAACATGGTTCAAAATTTTAGATTGATAGTTATTTTCCTCTAGAACTTTAAAAATACTATTCTATTTAACATCTTGTTGCTATTGGGGAATGTCAGTATATATTTGCTTGCTTCTGTAGGTAACCTATCTTTTCTCCGGTTGTCTTTTTTTATTCTGTTGTTCTATAATTTCCCTTTGATATGTCTGCCTGTACATTCATTTCTAAGTATTTTACTTGAAATAAATTATGCTTCCTGAATCTGAGGTTTAATGTCTTATGTCATAAACTCTAGAATTTTTAAAGCCATTATCTCTTTAAATATCACCTTTCTTTATTCTCTGTCTTCTCAGGTATGATATTCTTCTTAGAGTTATATTATATCTTCTCTTAATATCCCTCATTATTCTATTAGCTTCACTTCTAATATTTACACTTGCCACTTCCTCTGTGTTAGCTTCTGGATGATTTCTTTAGATTTATCTCTCAGTTCATTAGTTCTCTTTATGTCTAATTTGTTGTTTATCTTAAAACTTTTTAGATTAAATGATATTTTTCATTTCCAAATTTCCTTTTAATTCTTTAAAAAATTTATTATTTTTAGTGTATTGCTTTATCTTGTCTCAAAAGTTTCATTTTTTATTTCTGTATTTTAGACATGCTTATTCTGTAAGTCCATAGCACACAATTCTTATATTTATATTAATATCTTATTTAGTTTTATTGTTTTTTAAAAGTTTCTGCTTATTCTTACAAAATGTGGCTTATTTCCTTGTGTGACCTCATATTTGACTTTAAGTGCTACCTGGGTTAACAGTGTGTTCTTCCAGAGAGGTTTATTCTTTGCTTCTGAAACCTAGAGTCAATTTTTCCCCCTCTGCTGACTCTTGTAAAAAAAAAAAAACAACAATAACTTTTAAAATTTCTTTTAATTCAGGTTGAATAGTCACGTTTCCTCTCACTTTTTGTTTGTCCCAGGACATTTTTTATTTCATACTAATTGTTGAAGAATAGTTCTCAAGGTTTAGAATTCTACGTTGGTCATTATGTATTTGCTTTTTTTCTGGCATACCTGAAAATCATTACATTGTTCTAACTTTTATAATTTCTTTTATAAAATCAAATATCCATCTTATAAGTTCTTCTTTGATCATAATGTGCTTTTGTTTTTTTCAGGCTGGACTTAAGATATTCTCTCTCTGTCCCCTTCTCCCCACTTTCATCCTCCCATTTTCAGCAGTCTTACTATGATGTACCTAGGTGTACTTTCCTTTGATATTTTCCTGTTAAAGGTTAATAGAGCGTTTATAATCTGTGGATTTGTTTTTCACCACTTTGGAAAAATTTTGTTAATTCTCTCTTCTTTTCACATTGCTCTGTCTCATTCTCTACTTTTCCCTCCAATTAAACGCATAGAAGACATTCTCACCATTTCTCATATTTCTCTAATGGTCTTTTCTGTACTTCTCTGCCTTTCTTTTTTCCACTTTAGGAACTTAATGGGTTTTCTGTTGACCTGTATTTCAGTTTCCAAAGCCTGTGTTATTTCTTTTCAAGCTTTAGTCTTATTTCCCACTGCTTTATTTTCTAATTCAGTAATACTCCCTTCTGCTGTGTTTAATCTTTGGTAATTCCATCTAATGTGTTCTTCATTTTGAGAAATTGAACTTTCTGATTTTAGAATTAATTTCTATTTAATTTTTTAAAATAGATTGTAATATTCTTATGAATGTATGTTGACATTGTCTCCAGAGAGAATTTATCTTTTCTTCTGTTAGGAGATAAAAATGGTGGCTGATTGCCTTAATAAAATTAGGGACTGACCTCACACTTATTAGAATGGCTGTTATCAAAAAGGCAAGAGAAAACATATGTTGGTGAGGGTGTAGAGAAAAGGGAACACTTGTGCATTGTTGGTGGGAATGTAAATTGGTGCAGCTAATTTACTATTTACTATGAAAAACAGTATGGAGGTTTCCTCAAAAATTAAAAATAGAATAACTTATGAGCCAATAATTCCATTTTGGAAATTTATAAAAAAACCCCCCCATACTAACTAAAAAAGATATATGCACTCTTATTTTTATTGTAGTTTATTTGTAATGGCCAAGTTATGAAAACAAACTCAGTGTTCACTGATGAATAAATAGATAAAGAAAATGTGAGATATTATTCAATCATTAAAAAGAATAAAATCTTGCCATTTGCAACAACATGTAACTTGGGAGTATTATGCTAAGCGAAATAAGTTAAACAGTGAAAGGCAAGTACTACATGCTTTCACTTATATATAGAATAAAAACAAAAAACAAAGAACAAAAAAAACCAAGCGCATAGATACAGAGAACAAATTGGTGGTTGCCAGAAGTGAGAAGTGGGAGCCAGGCCAAGTAAGTAAAGAGAGTCAAAGGTACAAATTTCCAGTTATAAAATAAGTCATAGGATGTAATATACAGCATGGTGACTATAGTTAATACTACTGTATTACATATTTGAAAGCTACTTAGGAGTAGATTGTAATTCTCATCACAAGAAAAACAATTTATTGTAACTATGTATGGTGACAGATATTAACTAGACTTATTGTGGTGATTATTTTGCAGTCTATACAAATATTGAATCATTATGTTGTATACCTGAAACTAATAAAAAAAATCAGGGACTGTACTGAGTTATAAGAGTTGCAAGTATTTTTGTGGCAGCCTGACCCTGTCTGACCATTTCCTGCTCAAACGAGTTAGTTCCTGACTGCACTCCCCAACCTTCCCCAACTCTGGCTGGCAGGGCAGTCTGAAAACCCTCTTAAACAATTAAGCCGCTTTCCTTATAGTTTGGCAACCAATCAATGTTCTCCTTATGTTCTCCTTCCTTATATGGAATATCTCTAGCTGTGTAGGAATGCAGAAGTACAAGATGGTATAAAACTGCCCACCATGTTACAGTTGGGGCTTAGCCTTTGGATAAGAATCTGCTGAGCCAGTGCCAGCATCAATAAATTCTGCTTCCTGCTTATAGCCCCAGTGTTCTGTCTCTCTGTTCAAGAATCCCACAACATTTCCTATTAAAAGTAAACTTAAATAAGCATATTAATTACAAATTGTTCCTTAGAAATTTTAATTATTGCAGAGAATGCCATTTTAAGTAATACTAGATAAATATACTAAAATTTTAGGTATACATTGATGTCTTTTTATCTAATCCTAAACACATTCACTGTCTGTATAACTTGGGTTTTTAAAATTATGCTAAATAGTAATTGATTTATATTTATTCAGAATGTTCATTTATTTATTAATTCAATCAAGTATATATTGAACTTTAGTACTATGTACTTCTCAAGGTACTCAAAGTTTAGGGAAGAAAATCACATATACACAATTGTATATCAGGATAAAATTCAATTAGTGTCAAAAGGCAGGGCTTTCAGGTTTTCTCTTTTTGTTTCCCCCACCATGGGTATATGATATGGATATATATAAGGCAGACTGTAGCATATGGGTAATTCCATAGTAGCTGTCTCTCAGTTCACCATTGTTCTTGTACTGAGAAGAACATACTGGATCACAAATGTTGCAGAAACCATCTGGGGATGCTGCTTATCTCACAATGGTTATCTCCTCTCTCGGAATGGTCTGAGAAAATAAATAAGGTCCTCCAGGGGTCATGTCTGTGCTAAGTGGCTCTAGATGTCCCCCTCCCTGTTCTCTGCAGTAAGAGAGAAGAAAGCCAAATAATTCATCAAGATACCCCAGTGTAGTGGCTTAAACACATGTCTGTAAATTATTTTGATACTCTTCCCACTGAGAGGTAGGGTATATTTCCCCTCTCCTTGAAGATGAGTAAGCTTGTGACTTGCTTGTAACCAATAGAGTACAGCAGATGAGACATTATGTGTCTTCCAACAGTAGGTCATAAAAGGTGATACAACTTCAACCTTGTTAGTTGGCAAATTGGTACTGGAGCCCTGAGCCACCATGTAAGAAGCTCTATTACTGTGATACTGCCATGCTGTGAGGAAGCTCAGGCCATATGGAGAGGCCATGTGCAGATGATCTAGTTGACAGCTCCAGCTGAGGTCCCAGATGACAGCTAACATCAGCCACCCAGGCATCTGAGTAAATAAGTCTCCAAGTAATTCTAGCCCCTAATCATTGAGGCTCCAGACATCACAGAGCAGAGCTATTCCCATTGTGCACTGTCTAAGTTCCTGACCCATAAAATTCATGAACATGATAAAATGGTTGTTTTAAGTTATTAAGTATGGGAATAATGTGTTATGCAACAATAATGACTAGAATATCTAATAATCTTCCAATAAATCTCCCTTTTGACCAAAGCAAGTTTGAATTAGAGTTTTATCTTTTCCGATCAATAGGACCTGACTAATATAGTAAAGGAGTAAAAGTGATTGTGGAAATAACATGTTTCTCCTTTAATTTATTTTAAGAAAACACATACACTTAGGTACTTTAATATTGGTGGCAAAATGCTTTCTGATCAGCTGATAACTGATAGATACTGACATAGGTTGAGAACCACTGCCGCAAAGAAATGATGAAGCAAGAAAGTTCTATGGGAGAGTAGAGAGAAGGAAGAGTGATCATATCCTGTGGGCTTGGTGGGAAGGGCTGTATATTTGTTGCCCAAGTAACCAGAGCATGAAGACCTTGCTACATGCCAGGTTGGCTTTGTGATCAGGCTCTTGTTTTTGCTCTGCCCTGCTGGTTCCAGCTCCACAATGACCCAGCCTTGGGAAGGAATGGGAGTCCTGTTTGTTTACCCCAACACATGGAAAACCTTTGCCTCCTGATGCTGCTCTCATTGCTTTTCTACATTATCTGCTCTCTGCATGTAGCTCTCATTCTTCAGAGGGCTTCTAAAATTTTCTTTTATTTTTTCTTGTCCAGAAAAGAAGACAAGATGGAGAAAAAGATTATGCTATATCTCTTTTCTTCACTGTGCAAAGACTAGCTTTTCTATCATATTAAAAGTTTTCTTCAATATTCCTAAGGCCAGCTGACTTGTAACTGGTAAACCTAAAAAAAATTCACTTAGAATATTAGAATATTTACTGTAAAACATTGAATTTGTTTTTTTAAAGTTATAATTTATGATTGCTATAGGAAGTTGATTTTATTTGTCAATCTTGTGATAATTAACTTGTGACCATGACCATATTGATTGATCAAATTAAAATGAATGCAGCCAGTACAAAAGGTTCTCTTAGAATCAGAAATGTGCCTAAGGGCTTTTCTCTTTTAAAACACATTTCAAATAAAAAAATAAAAATGTCTGTGAGGTTAATTTTCAAATATACACAGAATGTTGATTTTCCAAAAGGCCATTATACTTCCCACCTCTGGGCCTGGGAGTATGTTTCCTCCCACTCCTCTGGCTCTTTCTTATAGGTCTTCAAAGTCACCAAGGACTCAAATTCCTTCTGGAAGCTGTACCTGATCTTCACTCAGGAGGTCCAGGGCCCCGCCTCTGCATTCCTACATCACTTGGAGCTCGCTTCTATTATTTAGTTTCTGAGATAAGATTGAAATGAGCTATTTGCTTGAATATGTTATCTTCCTCACTGTGAGACCCCAGTGGACAATGACGGTGTCCTTGTCTGCCATCTTTGTATCCTGTGCATAGCATCTTATAGTCAAAACATTTATTAAACTTCAGTGGGAACAGAACTGGGACTACCTGACATAGTGCTCCTTCTATCCCTGCCCCAAGCTATCACTTGAGTTTATAGTTCCTGGGGCAGAGGTGTGTGTGTGTGTGTGTGTGTGTGAGAGAGAGAGAGAGAGAGAGAGAGAGAGACTGTGTGTGTATTGGGGGAGGAGACAGAGATAAATAAGTTACTTAGCTCTGATGCTCTGATAAGATGATGAGCTGGGACTGGGCATTGAGTGACTCTTAGTGTCTGGTGTGATGGACTCTTCTGATATTACTACTCCTTTAACAGCAGACAGGTCTGACACCACTGTCACCTACCATTTATTGAGTGCCTACTGGGTTCTAGGGCACACATTAGGTGATTTACAAATCTGTTGTTAACTCCAAGTTCTAGCCCCTGCTAATTAGAAAACTAGGATAACAGGTATAGCCTTAGTAACTAAAATCCACTGGCCAGCTCAAACTTTGTTCAAGCTATGCATTTCTACCTCCTCTCCCATCTGACTCCCAATAACTAACATGCTCTCCTTCTCCCTACCCCAACTTGTCTTTCTGTAGAGCTACTAATGAGCTGAGAGGGGGCATAAGAGGCTCTTGAGGAGGACTAGAAGAGGAAGATGAGGAAATGGAGGAGGGAGAGGGGCAGGCAGCCACGGGTGTGGGTGCTCTACAAACCAAGTCATTTACCATGCATGTCCTTGAGTGGGTGGCCTGATTACTTAAGGTATTTTAGGTTTAAAGATATGTCAAGGCACATTTTTCCAAAGAACCTGCTGTACACCCTATATCTGTCTTGTTTCCTAGCAGAAAATAATGATGTACAGTGTATAAATCTTTGTGGAGTGCCAATTAAGGCTTTGTCTGCTTCTCTGAGGTGATGTGAGGACTGACTCCTCAGGCTAGGTTCTGCTTGGAAGGGGAGGGCCTACTCCTTTGGCCATGTGAGCTCTGATTTGATGAGAGATGGGACTAGAGAAATGCTGCTTTTTCTGGGTGACTGGACTGCATAGGGAACATGTTCTGCCAAGAGCAGGGGGAGCCATGCTAAGTTTTAGTCATAGTCATGGAGAAGGACCTTATTAATAAGAACCTAATCAGTTGACTCTTTAATATGATGGTGAGGGTGACCATTTTATTTATTGTCCAATCTAGGACACTTTTGAGACTGAAAAGAGAGTGCTATTAATCATTATGTCAAGAGAATAGGTGTAATTTGGGACTATCCCAGGCAAACCAGGACATATGGTTACCCTAAGGTAATATATTAACTTTTTCAATTAATTCTTAGAAGCCCATGGAATAGGCTCACTCCTATATCATAATCTTTAGAGAAATCCAGGTTTTATTTGAATGTCACTCTTCTACATGTTTCTGTGGTGTGTGTTGAACACCTATGTGATAGTTTAATGGCTGATGCTTTGAAAGAAGAAAGGTTTGGATGCTGAATAGACCTGTATTGGCATTCTAGCTCTGCCACTTATTAGATGACCTCATAAGGTAACCAATACAACAAAACAGGGATAGTTGGTCACCCTATTTGGCAACCTCAGTGAGTACAGAGTGTGGGCATACAGACCTCTAAGCAGTCAGGGTTGAAGTCCAGCCATAGCATGGGCCAACGAATAGAACAGTGATGTTAGACTGGCACTGGAAGCATCAGAGTGATGGGGATCCAGAGGCAGTGGAGAGGAGTCTCCAGGACACAGCTGTGAAAAGAAGAGATGGTCCAGGAGCTTTATTGATCAAGTAGAGCATTGATGGTGCAGTGGGAAAATGTAGGCAAAATCAAAGCAAACAGGAAGGTGATCCCAAGAATGGCTAAGAAAGAAGGTTGGAGTAGCAGCTTGAGTGGAAAGCAGGGAGATGCAGAGACAGCAGTGTAAATTAGGTGTGAGAATTCCCTTCTCCACTTTGAGCTTAGCAAATGAGACGCAAGAGAGGAGAGCTGAGTTTCTGTCATTTGGCAAGGGGTTTAGGAACCAATAAGCAAGTGGATCAGGGGCCAGCTACTAGAGTGACCATTAAGCAGTGGGGTTCAGGGTATGAGTAAATGTCTTGTGGAGTGACTGGCATAGAGTGGCTGCTCAAAATCACATTTATCATCCTTTCCATTTTGTCCTACCCGATACAATGCCCTTTTCATATTTTCTTTACAAACACACTATTCTTCCCAAAGAAGATAGAGATGTGCTGAAGAAAGAAAGAATGCAGATATCAAAGCAACAATAATAACACCAAAACCCACAAGAATGCCAGTAAAAAACTTGCTAACTTCTTTTTTTGTCTGTTTTTTTTCTCTCTCCATCTCTTTTATCCTCTCTCTCTCATCTATCATCTATCTATCTATCTATCTATCTATCTATCTATCTATCTATCTATCTATCTATCTATCTATCTATCTCTCTCTCTCTCTATCTCTATTATCTATTTATCCATCCATCCTTCCATCTTGTTAGTGTTACTGTACTGCCCAGGGCAAGTAAACTTGCTTCTTTGAGAATCTATAAAATATAGGGGTTACTTAATTAATCCCTCATATTTTATATGACTCTTAGAATTTCTGATTCTTAAATTGCATATTTTTAAATTTTAATTTTTATATTTTTATTTTTTAATTATCATTAACATATAATATTAGTTTCAGGTGTACAACATAGCGATTACATATTTATATAACTTGTAAAGTTATCACTTTGATAAATCTAGTACTCATCTGACATTAGTTATTACAATACTGCTGACTATATTACCCATGCTATACTCTATATCCTCATGACTATTTTGTAACTACCAATTTTTATCTCTTAATATCTCCTCTTCACCCATCCTCCCCACCACCATTTGACAACCATCAAAATGCTCTCTGTAATTCTGAGCTTGTTTCTGTTGTTTGTTTGTTGATTCTGTTCTCTAGATTCTACACATGACATTTGTCTTTCTCTCTCTTACTCCACCCAGCACAATACCCTCTAGATCCATCCATGTTATCGCAGATGGCAAGATTTCATTCTTTTTTATGGCTGAATAATATTCCATTGTATATACATACCTCTTCTTTATTAATGAATCCATTGATGGATTCTCAGAATGCCTCCATATCTTGGCTACTGTAAATAACTGCAATGAACATATAGAAACACATGTCTCTTCAAAGAAGTGTTTTAGGCTTCTTCAGCTAAATACTCAGAAGTGGGATTCCTGGGTTCTTCTTTGCCTCTAGTTAAAGCCTTTGTTTAAAATTTTATTTTCTCTGGTATACATTATTGCTACCTAGATTTTTTTTTGTTTTCATTTTCATAAAACAACTTTTTCATCTTTTTACTTTTAGTCTGTGTGTGTCATTCAATCTAAAGTGAGTCTCTTCTAGGCAGCATATGTAAAAGTCTTATTTTCTTATCCATTTGGCCACACTATCTTTTGATTGGAGCATTTAATCCATTTATATTTAAAGTAATTTTTGCTAGATATGTTGTTATTGCCATTTTATTATACATATTTTAATTTTTTTCTTTTTTTAAAAAGAACTCCCTTAACATTTTCTGTAATACTGGCTTGGTGATGATACATTTCAGTTGTTTTCTTATCTGGGAAGCTCTTTATCTATCCTTGGATTCTAAATGATAGCTTTGTTGGGTAGTGTAATCTTGGTTACAGGGCTTTGCTTTTTCATCACTTTGAGTATTTCCTGCCAATTCCATCTGGCCTGCATATTTTCTGTTGAGAAATCAGTTGACAGTCTTATGGGATCTCTTGCTGCTTTTAACCTTTGGCACTTTAATTATAACATGTCTTGGTGTGGTCCTCTTTCATTTTATTTTGTTTGGGACTTTCTGAGCTTCCTGAGTTGGTATGTCTATTTCCTTCACCAGTTGGAAAAGTTTTCAGTTCTTCTTCTTCTTCTTATTTTTTAGGTGATGCATCCCTTGGTTGACCTCACAGATTGCAAGGACCTTGTCAGCTTACAATTCCTTATTTTTTATTTTTTGTGCCTACAGCACCTGGTCTTCCTATGTGGTATCACATGCAAGTACTAACCAGGCCCAATTCTGCTTAGCTTCCGAGAACAGACAGGATCAGGCTTGTTCAGGGTGGCATGACCATAGACAGTCATTATTTCTTAAAATAGGCTTTTAATTCCTTGTTTTTTCTCTTCTCCTTCTGGTATCCCTATGATATGAATGTTGGTATGCTTGATGTTGTCCTAGAGGCCTCTTAAACTTTGCTCATTTTTTTAAAGATTTTTTTGTTGTTGTTGCTGTTCTGATTGGATATTTTCTGCTACCTCATTTTCTAAATCACCAATTTGATCTTCTGCTTCATCTAATCTACTGTTAATTCCTCCTAAAGTATTCTTCATTTCAGTTATTGTATTCTTCATTTCTGACTGGTTCTTTTTTTATGTTTTCTGTCTCCCTTTTTGTGTTTTCTATCTCTTGGTTGAAATGCTTACTGAGTTCCTCTATTCTTCCCCGAAATTCATTGAGCATCCTTATAACAAGTATTTTGAATTCTGCATCTGGAAGATTGCTTGTCTCCATTTTGTTTAGTTCTTTTTCTGGAGTTTTCATTTGGGACATATTTCTTTGTCTTCCCATTTTGGCTGTCAACCTGTGTTTGTTTCTAAGTATTAGGTAGCACTGTTATGTCTTCTGCTGTTAGTAGAGTGGCCTTATATAGTAGGTGTACTATGGAACAGTCTTTCCTGGTCACCTGAGCTGGTGCTTCAGATATGTCCCTGGTATAGGTTGTGTGTGCCACCCTTTTGTTACAGTTGAGCCATGTTTGATGTTTGCTCATCAATGGGAGATATTGACTGTTGGGCTGATTGGGTGTGATGATTGGCCATGACCAGTGGAGGAGCTGTTTTGCAAGGTCTGACCCTACAGAGCAGGATTTACTTAGCAGAGCTCTGGTGCCTTTTGGATGTGTTGTCCTTAGATGTGACCCCAGGTGGTGCTCTGGCTCAGACTGAAGCCAGCTCATGGCGTGCAAGCCAGGACCTCCTGGGAGGCACCCTATCACAGGCCAAATTCAGTTGCAACCTGTGCTCTGCCCAAGGCCTCCTGGTATGAGCCACCAAGCAATTCGCAAATGGCCTCCACTCAGCCTGGGCTTGGAAGTGCCTTGAGAGTCAAAGCTTTAAACAGAGGTGGGCTGCCACTAGTGCTGGGCTTAGGGCTGCTCAGCAAGAGGTATAGGGCAGGCTGAGGCCTGATGCTGCTTGTTTAGGTTTTGTGAAATTTTGAGAGATTTTTAGAAAAGGCTGCAGCATGAGCTAAGACGAGATGTTTGTATGGAAAATCCACAGGAAATGGCTTGGGTTGGCCTGCATGTTGGGAGGGGTGAGGTCTCAGGGAATCACCAGGCCAAGGCAAATAATATTAACTAGGTTGATGGTGACTCAGATATGGTATCTGCATGGGTCTGCAAGCTGGGCGAGGGAGGGCTCAACAAAAGAACAATGCTCTCTGCCAGTACTTCTTTCTGGGAGGAAGATGCCCCTCCAGCTCTTGCCCTGAAGCCAGACAACTGAATTTTCTCCTGTATGTCCCTGATGCTTCTTGTGTGGCTGCCCCGGTGCCAGAGCTCAAAGCAAATGAGCTCGTCACTGAGTAAGTCTGTGTACAGGCCCCTTAAGTGGAAAGTCTGCAACTCCCTCAGCCCTCTGTCTCACTCAGCCACATCTCTGCTGGTTATCACCTCCAGAAGTAGGGATTTCTCTTCCTGGCACCCTGGGCTAGGGAGACTGGTTTGAGGCCAGGACCCCTCCCTCTTTTAGGTGGACCTCTGCAGCCAAGATATTTCTCCCATTTCTCAACCATCACTTGCAGGTGTGGGACCAGCTCATCTTGTGTCTCTGCACCTCCTACCAATTTTGAGGTGACCTCTTCTTTATGTCCCCAGGTGTAGGACTTCTGTTCAGCTAGACTTGAGGTGACTCCCAATGAAGACTATTCTGTAGTTCAGTTGTAATTTTATGTGGTTGTGAGAGGAGGCAAGCACAGTGTTTACCTACTCTGCCATCTTTGATACACTACATATTTTTTTGAAGGAATTTTCTTTGTATCTTCTCTGTGAATTTTAGAAGCACTCTCAATGGGCCATCAGCTATAGGTGAAGGTAAAACTCTAGCACAGGAGAGCACCAGCAGGACTGCTGCATCCTGGGGTATACCTGTAAAATTGGTCTTGCCTGGGGAGCACTAGCAGCAGTGCTGCATCCCAGAGGAGTGAGTACAGAACTGCTCTGATTCAAAATCAACTGAAGTCAGACTAGATATGCTGGGTATTAGAAGCTTAATATTCTGGCTTTGTTTTCCTTTGAGGTAGTAGAGTTCTATCCCCTCATTTTTCTCTATCCAAGTGCTGATTTCCCAAGGATGGTGGTGTTTATAGTGGGGAGACAGGTGGACAGTGAGGACAAAATTAGCTGGCCAGTTGGGTCTAAAGGACAAGGGGCCTTTTACTGGTACCTCATGGTCCAAAGGCATTTCTAGGGGATAAAAAAGCATATTTCAGGGTTCAGGAGATTTCTTGCAGAAAAAGGACAACTTCTGCTCAGACCACACAATTAGGTTATACCCTTTTGTTGCATCCCTTTTTGACATCAAAGGTAGGAATAAAAAGGAGAGGAAAGATGGCTAGAGAGCTTTGGTGAATCACAAATTCTAAAACTTCTTTTTGGATCTAATGATTTTGCATCCGCAAAATGAAGAAGCCACACTAAACCATTCATTTTTTTTAACTCTTTTTTTTTTTTTTTGTGATAAACGCTTACAGAAATCCATGGAAAATTATGGTCACCTACCCCAGAATAGTACACTACTCCATGTGTGTGTGTGTGTGTGTGTGTGTGTGTGTGTGTGTGTGTGTATGTAGATAGGTAGTTTTTTCAGCTTTATTGAAACATAATAGATAATTAGTTGCTCATATTTATATTGTACAATTCAATGAGTTTTTTAACATTATAGTTGGCATACAATAATCTACCAGTGTAGCTATCCATTTGCACCTGTTAATACCTTTGTCTTTTTTTTGCCATCCTCCCAACTCCCCTCCCATCTGTATCTACAAGTTTATTTCTGCTCTTGTTGTTGTTGTTTATTTTGTTCTTTAGATTCCACATGTATGTGAAATCATGTGATATTTATCTTTCTCTATCCAACACATTTCATTCAGTGCAATACCCTCTAGATCTATCAAGGCAATATATTTTCCATCCCCTTCCTTTAGCCTGTATGTGTCTTTTAATCTGAAGTGAATCTTTTGTAGGCAGCATATGTATTGTTTTCTTAGTCATTAAGCTACTGTATCTTTTGTTTGGAGCACTTAATTATTTTCCATTCGAGATGCTTGTTGATAGGAATGTAGTTATTGCCATTCTTTACTCTTGTTTTTAATACATGCTTTTTTCTTCTTAAAGAAGTCCCTCCAACATTTCTTGTAATACTGGCTCGGTGTTGATAAGTTCCTTTAGATTTTTTGTTTTTTGGATCTGGGAAACTCTTTATCTGTCCTTCAACTCTAAATGATAACTTTGCTGGATAAAATATTCTTGGTTGTATATCCTGGGTTTTCATCATGTTGAATATTTTGTGCCAAGCCCTTCTGTCCTGCATAGTTTCTTTTGAGAAATCAGCTTCCAATCTTATGGGTTCTTCATTATAGGTAACTAACTGCTTTTCTCTTGCTGCTTTTACAATTTGTCCTTTATATTTAACCTTTGGCATTTTAATTATGACATGTCTTATTGTGGGCCTCTTTGGGTTCATCTTTTTTGGGACTCTTTGAGCTTCCTGGGGTTGTATGTCTATTTTCTTCACCAAGTGAGAGTTTTCCATCATTATTTCTTCAAATAGCTCTTCAACATCTTGTTTTCCTTCAGGTACCCCTATGACATAGTTATTTTTACCTTTAATAGTGTCCCATAGGCTTCTTAAATTATCATTATAGTCTTAGCATGCTGATTGAATGTCTTTGGCTTCCCCATCCTCTATATCAGTGATTCAATCCTCTTCTATATCCACTCTGTTTATTCCCTCTAATATATTCTTCATCTCAGATAATGTATTTTTCATTTTTGAATTTATCTCTTTTATAATTTCCATTTCCATTTTTATGTTTTTTATCTTTTTGTTAAAATTCTCATTGAATTCATCTATACCTTTCCTAAGTTTATTGAGCATCTTTACAACTAGTGTTTTGAACTCTGCATCTGTTAGATCCCTTGACTTCATTACTCTTGGATCTCTGTTCTGTTCTCTCAGATGGTTTCTTCTTATTTGCCTTCCCATTTTGGCTACCTTTATGTTTCTGTTTCATTTTGCTATGTACTAGCAAAACTCCTAAGTCTCCCGGTCTTATTAGTGTGGCTTTGTATAGTATGTCTCAAGTGGCATTTAACCCCAGCCTGTGCCTCTCTGGGGCCACCTGTTAAGATTTAGCAAGCAATCCATAGATGCTGTGCTTATAGTCACCTCAAGAAACCACACCAGAAACTGAGGCCAGCTGCCACTAGTGTGAGTTTTGGTGCTGCTCAGCAAGGAGCATGGGGCGCACCCCAAGGACACACCTGGATGTAGCTTGGGTGGGCCGCGATTTGGAAGTCAGAATTTCAGGGAATCCTCTGGGTAGAGCGACCTCTGTTACCCAGTTCCATGACATCTCAGCCTTGGTGGCATTGTGTCCGCACATTATGATGTGAAAGGGGTCAACAGAAAAGGCTTTCAGGGAGAAAGCCTTGCCTCCGGTCTTCACTCAGACAACTCAGTGTCCCCATGTAAGTTCCTGGTGCCCTCTGAGCAGCTGACCTGGTGCTGGTGCTCAGAGTGAGCAGGCCTCACCCCAAAAGTCTGCTTGCAGACATAGCCCGTTTAAGAGACGTCTGCAGCTGCCGCAGCCTTTGGCCCTCTCAGCTGCTTAGGACCAGGCAGCCTCATGTCTTCACCTCCTCCTACCTTCTACTGTTGCAGGGTGATTGATTATTTCTCATCCTAATTGTAGGGCTTCTGTTCATCTAGATCCCAGGCGACTTTCCTTGCCGTTAGCTCCTAGTTTCTGTTGCATCTTTGATTTGGTTGCAAGAAGGATGAACAAAGCTTCTATCATCTATGCCATTTTTTTTCTCCTCCAAGTTTTTTTTTTAAGTATATGATTTTAGGAGATTCATGAACACTTGGAAATCCATCCATGGATCTTATGTTTAAAACCCGGGCATTAGATGATGTATAACTTCCTTCCAAATTTTAGCTTCTCTGATTCTTCTACATGGAAAGGGTGAGAAAGAAGGATGGAGAACGGGAGGGCTGGTGGTTGGTGCTTGGTGGTGGGTAGATCCACTTGATAATGGAAGCCAGTGTCTGTAGCCAGAGCCCTGAGTGCTTGGCCCTGGCAGCAACACCACCACCAAATGAGCAACTGGAATGTAAGAACACAGATTGATGAGAGCAATAAACTGTTTTCAGATTCTCTGGGCATGGGGACGGCAGGTGTGCAGAGCAGGCAGCGTTCTCTGCCAGTTTTGGAGGAAGAACACCCTGGTAACTGGGCATGCACCAGTGTTGGCTACTGCTATCTCAGTGTGGGAAAACTGCTTGTCTCCAGTCGAAAATACCTGCTGCCTGCATCTGGAGGCCCATGAGTTTCCTGCATGATATATTCCTAGCAGTTTACATCCTGGGACTCCATATGACCTTGCTTGGGCAAAACTACTATGTCGGGACAAGAAAGATACCTAAGGCACACACAGGTCCATCACTGTCAGGGTTGTGTTCATATAGGGCACAGAGAAAGGTTGGTGGCTGAACATGGGTGTCAGCAGTGAGCTGGACTACTGGGAAGCAGAAAATTTCCCAGAGGTGCTTCTTCAGAGGTGGAATTTGTCATGCCCTTGGAAATGTCTTTCTTGCCCCCCAAATCAAAGAAGAGTGGGTCAAGTTAGAATAGAGCCACTGTTTCCCAATCTGCCAGGTTATCGTTAGCCAGGCTGAGAAAACCCCACAAAGCTATACCTTCAGATGTGTTTTCTGAAATAAGACTGTGTCCTCCCTTTCTTTCTTCCAGAAATGTAGAAAGAGGATACGATTCACTGCTTTTTTATGCATTGACAGCCTCTCCCAGGTCAGTGATGTGTTGCTCTGCTGAGCAGCTCTGCCTGGCTGACCCAGAGATGCTCATCTCTCTGAGGAGCCAGGACTGATGTGGCAAGAGCTTGGGCTGGGAGAGAAGTGCATGGTAAAGCTGATGTAGGACCTGAGACTAGGGAGTGGCGGTGGGGGTGGGGAGGAGTTGATGCCAGGCAATCAAGAGCAGACACTGACAGAGGAACTGAAGACAGAGACTGAGCCAAAATCTAACAAAAAGCCCTGGCACTGTTGCCATGGCAGGACGAGGGCTTGGGAAGCCCACTTAATTTCTCTGAGCCTCAGTTTCTTTGTATGCATGATGAGACTAAAAACTCCTACCTCGAAAAGTAGTTGTCAGAATGGAAAATAAATGTAAATCACTTAACATATTCATGGCACAAAGAAGCAGCTCTAATTAACGAGAGATCATTACCACCATGTACTGGCTATCAAGTAAGGTCCTTGGATAGGTGGTTATGAGAATGAGTAAGATATACTCTTGGTTCTTAATTTGCTCATAATTTCACAATTATCATATAAGTCAGACTGTGGTGAGTGCTGTAATAAATAAAACCACAGTTACTGAATTTCTCCTGTGACCCCATAATTGCTCACTTGTGAAAAATCTCTCAAGTGACCAAAACCCTCCTAGACAAAGATATTACAGAATCGTGCTTCCAATTAATGTCTTGGATTACAGATGTGGGCTAGAATTTCTCAGGGTCACTGTTGATTGTTTCTCAGGTAACTGAAACTAAAGACTGTGCACAATGACATTCTTTAAAGATGGCTTTAAAACTACAGAAATATGTGTGTAGGAAGAACTTTTTTTTACTGTGGGCCATTGACCACAATGGGAATAAAAGGAGGACCACAGAACTAAAGAGCAATTAAATCTCCTCCCAACTGAGAAATACAAAACTCCTACCCATAAGCTTTCATAATTGGAGTAGGTCCTTAAGTAAGTTCAACAAATGAGAAAACAACACCCCTTTGTTTATATATAATTAGTTATTAGTGAAAATATGTAAGGTAAGGAGGAATAAAGAGATACTAACCCAGGGAAATCCAGAGATTAAAAAGTAAAGACTGACAGGGTCACACAAGGACTAGGAAACATAAAGAGACCCAGACTAGAAGCAATGATAAGTCATGGCACAGAAATGAAAGAACATGTGTGCATGTGTGCATGTGTGTGTGTGCGCGTGTGTGTGTGTGTGTGTGTGTGTGTGTGTGTGTGTGTAATGTGTGGGAACAAGGGCAAGGGGTATATTCAACCATCCCCTCTAAACCAAGAGTTAACATACTTCTTTTGTAAAGGATCAGATAGGAAATATTTCAAGCTTGTGAACCATATGGTTTGTGTTGTATCTATTAAACTCTGCTATTGAAGGGCAAAAGCAGCCATAGACAATATGTAAAAGAATGGGCATAGTTGTGTCTCAGTAAGACTTTATTTAGAAAAACAAGTGGCAGTCCCAATGGCCATAGTTTGGGATCCCTTCTGTAAATAGTCAGTAAATAGTTATGTCTCTTTTGCATCTTCTGTGACTCTCTCAAGTAGCTCTGAATAGATCTGTAAGTCCTACAAGGATCATGGCTGCTTGGAGGTCCATACCCGTAAGTTATTTCCTCCAGACAACAAATGCTGATATCACTTCTAACAGAAAGAAGCAGAAGCCAGATAGGACTCCTTCATCTTGGGTAGGTGGTGGGGTGAGGTGGGTGGTGAATGCACACAGGTCACCCCGCCGACCCAGCCAGAGGCAAAGTGCAGGGCTGCAGCCCATGCCCAGAGCTCACTTGGGCTTTCTGGTGAACACCTCGCTCCAGGTGCAAAGCTTCCATTTCAGCCCCTGGTCCTGTGTTTTATCCCAGTACATAATGATTCTGACCTCTGGCAGTACAGGAGTCTGCTGTTAAAAAAATATGGTCCTCTAATTCATCCATTGTTGAAATTCTGGAAAGAGAAATAAATAATTTGAATCACATGGTGGATTCATCAAGAAAAGCCCTTGGAGAAAAGAGGCAGCAAGATGGTAGAAGTGGAGAAGAGAAGAATGCTCTTAAGGAATTATTTATCTCTTTGCTCTTCTTTCTGAGAGGGCTGGGGTGGGGGCAGGAGCCATGGGTAGCCTGCTCTGGGAGGCTCTGAGACAGACCAGATGTGGGCTGACCTCATGGTTGTTTCCAGCTCCAGCTGTCTAGGATGTTTAACATTCCCGACATTTAGATTTATATAATGCTGTTCCCCTGCAAAGTTCAAGACATTCGGTATGATGTATTGGAAAAATGCTGCATTAATTGTTGGGGGATCTGGGACATCATTCTGGTTCTGCTGCGTATTAGAGGTTGGGCTAGACTAGTGTTTCTGAATGTCTCTAAGAATCCTGTAAGAAGAGTACTGTATCCATTGAGCTTGGGAAAAGCAGTGCTAAGCCAAATTAAACAAATTTCTTTACTGCAGAAATTCTCACCCTCCTTAATATGCGAATGTGCTTTGTGAATGACCAATGATGTATCCATAAGAGCATACCCGTGATATTCTCTACCATCCCATCCTCTATGCACCTTTCTTCTTCCCAGGTTTCAATGGCACAACAGTACTCTATTTCTTTTCCTCTCAGTGAAGAAATATTTTGCCTATTCTTTCCCTCCTCTCACCCTCTTTCTGTGGAAGTGACTAAGGGTCTGAACAAGGTCTTCTGCTCTTTTCTGTAGGCAACATGTGTGCTCATGATTGTCAAGGCTTAAACTATAACTTTCACATAGTTTAGTTTACATTTTTAACCTTGACTTCTTGTCAGGATCTGGATTTCCAAGACGACATTTCCCTGTGTACATCCTTCTATCCTTCCAACAATGAAATACATAACCCCAACTCATCTCTGCCCCTCTTTCTTTCCATCCTCTCTTAGAATTCAGTCCCAGGCTTTGATTGCTTCATACCACAGGTGAGGCCCTTATTTTTAGATTTTTTAATTCAAAGCTGTTACATTTATTTTTGTTGACATCTCCTTTTAACATTTCTCCAAAATAGATAATGTCTTCCCTTTGCCCATGAAACTAAGTGCAAACTTTATGCTTGTCTTTCTCTGGTCCAAGACTCACAATGCCTAAATCTTCACATGGCTTCCAGACAGAGATAAGATTCAAAGGCCATTGTTAATCCCTCTCCCCCAAGGGGTTCATATGGGTATCGCCTCTTCTCTGATTTTCCCTAGTAGGTTAGCACCACCTCATGGCTGGGCATGTCCATTGTCACGCTGGTGCTCTAAGCTCTTAGTTACCTAACCAAGGTATAAACTTTTGGGGGAAGAACATTCTATATTTAATAGATCTTTCATGTCCTGATGGGAACTATCAAGGAAAGGAACATTTGGGGCATCCAGTTCATATTTTTAGGTTGACTGATATTTTTTACATGGCTAATTATGCCCAAATAATAGCAGGAACTGCAAAGTTGACAGTAGATATCACGGGTAGCATTCTGGGTACAAGAAATAGCTTGGCAAAGGTATTGCCCTGTCCCCCTATGAAAGATACTGTATTACTCAGGGCTCTCTAGAGAAACAGTATATATATATATATACAGTCATGTGCATCATAATAACATCTCAGTGAATGACAGATCACATATAGGAAGGTGGTCCCATAAGATTATAATAGAGCTGAAAAACTATTGCCTAGTGACATAGCAGCCATCACAATATCATAGCCTGCAGTAATCAGGGAGGAGCCAGTGGCCCTCAGGCCAGTAGGCACACTTCTCCCCGCAAGGCCTCTGACACCTTTTTGGGTATCTGGTCATAGGAGCACAACACATTGTGTGGTGATGCTAGTGTAAACAAACCCACTGCATTGCAGGTATACAAATACTGTACTTACCTTTGTGTTACAGTTGCCTACAGTATTCAGTACAGTAACATGCTGTACAGGTTTGTAGCCTAGGCTGTACCATCTACTTTGTGTAAGTGCACTCTATGATATTCAAGGATGAAATTGCTTAAGGACACATTTCTCAGAATGTATTCCCATTGTTAAGTGTTATATGACTAAGAGAGAGAGAGGCGGGGGGAGAGAGGGAAGAAGATAGGGAGAGGAAGAGAGATTAATTTAAATAATTCGCTTATGTGATTGTGGGAAATGACAAGTTTGAAAGATATAAGATAGGTCTTTAGACTAGAAATTCAGAGAAGAGCTGATATTGCAGTCTTGAATTTGAATTTTGAAGGGTAGGAGGCTGGAAACTCAGGCAGAGTTCTTATGTTGCAGTCATGAAGAAAATTTCTCCTTTTTTAGGAAACCTCAGTCTTTACTCTTAAGGCCTCAATTGATTGAATGAGGCCTACTCACCTTATGGAAGGTAATCTGCTTTATTCACAGTCTACTGATTTAAATGTTAATCACATAAAAAAAATCTTTGCAACAACACTTAGATTGGTATTTGACCAAACAACTGGGACCATAACCAAGCTGAGATGATGCATACAATTAACCATTGCAGGTACTTTGAGGGTCTGCCTGTTACTTGAAGCTGTGTTGTATGGCTTCCTTTGCCTTGAACACAACTTCGGGACACCTGTTCAGAGGGAGTAGGCAGAGCTTCTAGGCCTGCTGCTTGTCACTCTGAGGAGCAGGGCACTGGTCAGTACTGTAGCCCTGATGATTGGTGTGCCTTAATTTCTTTGTCCAAAAAAAGGTGATAAGTTTCCTTTAGCTCTAACATTTCACCCTGAACATCAAGTAGTCCCTGCATCTATAAAATGGGACTAGTAATAACTAACACATAGCAAAAGGCACAGTGCCAGGCACTATTGATTATGCTTCAAGTGAAGTAATTAATTGAATCTTCCCCAAAAACCTATTAAATAGCAGCTGTTTTTGTTTCCATTTTACAGACGAGGAAACTGAGGCATAGAGAGATGAAGAAATTTTTCCGAAGGCTGCACAGTTAGTCAGTGGTAGAGCTAAGCTTTGAATCCATGCAGTCTGAATCCAGAATTTGAGCTCCAACCACCACTTGATGCTGTTACCTCAGACCACCTCACAGGCTGTGGTGAGGAGTGAGTGGGGTAATGGATTTGCAAACATTCTGTGCATACTAAAACCTATACGGCCCTAAGGTAGAATTACTGTTCATGGTTTGTCCCTTGGGTACTTCCATGAGCAACCTCTCTGAGATGGAGTCTCATAGCTGAATTCCATCTGGCAGCCCCTAGCACATTGTCAAGTACACAGCATACTCAGATAATGTGCAATGAATACTAGGGCAGTAGAATGAATCAAGAATGTGTAAACAAACTACCACTCAATGAGATCTCAGTTTTGAGTCTGCTCCTTGGTGAGTGTGGATAGAAGGAGTCAATCCTATGCCCCTCTTATCTTTGTGTAAAGAATCAGAACATCTACCAGCATTTCATATTTACCTGTTTATGCTCCTTTATCAATTTCTGCAAAAATAAAGCACTAAGTGTGTTTTCTTTTTTTCATTCACAAACACTTGCGGTGGCTCAGGCAGCAAATCTCCCTGGCAACAGAAAGCCTAAGTGCTATTTGAGCTGCTGGACATGAGAATATGTGGCTGTATGGTTGCCCCTACAACAGAGGTAGAGATGAGAGATCTACTCTCCTTGAGAAGGCCTCCCACCGTGGCCCTTCCAAATCCAAGACTACCATGAGGAAGCCCATTTCTTGAGTGGCATACCTTCGGCTTCAGACCAAAGTTTGGCCAAATGAGTGCTTTTGGCACAAGAGTCTGAGGAAGCCAACAGGAAGTTGAGAGGAATTTGAAGACCATTGTTTAATAATTCTCTCTGCTTTGTTTTTTTTTGTCTGTCCTTTACTACCATCCCTGTCCTCAAAGGCGATGCCCTTCTAGGCCTACAGCCCAGCTCAAAGGCACTCTTTAGAGAGAGAGTATGTTCCTGCAGACAAGGACTATAGCCATGATATTCCAGCTTAGTCTGAATCTTCACCATCTCTGCTTTCCTTCACTAGTTGAGAAAGGCATTTATATGCTGATATGGCTGGGTGCAGAACAAAACATCCAGGATGTAGTCTATGTTACTTGTGGCCAGGATATATCTGCATGCCAAAATGCATAGGTCCAAGCTTCCAGAATGCAGAGCTTATACCACAGCCTTGGTTTCCTCATTCCCTACTCCTTGCTTCTAGTAAGTAATTGCATTAGAAGCCTACTTATGCCTTCACTGACATATTCTATTTTTTTCCTTATTTCTCATTTACCTTGGCACCCTTGACTACTCACTCGATGCAGACACTAGTAGTCATTTACTCAATATCCATGCTCTTCTTTTTCCCTATGGACAGATCCCCAATTAGTATGGGGAAGCAATGTATCTACTTAGACTTATCCCTTTATGTTATTTGTGGCCATGGGCCCTAGTTTGAGTTAATGGGATATAAGCAGAGACTACCGGACTTTTAGGAAAGCTATTTTATTCCTGATCAATGGGGTAAACAATTCACTTTTTTCTCCTTTCTGCCTGGCACACAGGTCAAGCTGCTTTTGACCACAGGGCTGAAAACCACAAATTGAAACTGGAGGACCAGAGAGCTAGAAGGAGCCTGAATTCTTGAAAGCTTCCTTAAGCAGTCACAGCAGCGTTAGATTGCCTCGTTTTGGACTCCTTTTGCATGAGAGGAGGATTTCCACTGTGCACAGCCAAATGTAATCCAGACTGACAACCTTTTAAGAAGAAGCATTTACGAAAATTTCTCATCTTTCTTGTTCAAAATGATGAATTCCTTTCCTATCTGTCCTTGGCTGACTTCTCTTTTTCCTGCTGCATCATCTTCCCATCAGCATGAACCAGGCCAAGTTACATTTCTGATGTCCTCACAGGCAGGCTGCCTTTTAATACCATAGTTACTTTTCTGGCTTTATATGTCTTGCCCTAATCTGGGAGGTTATTTGCAGTAGTTGAGTAGGTAGCCGATGACTGTATTCTGTGAAGAAAAGTAGCATCTTAGTCAAATGAGTTCTAGGAACTTCGTACAGTTTGTCTGGCTATGTAGCTTTACCCAGTAATGGGAAAGCAAACAAAAGAGTCTTCCTTGCCTACCCCCCCCCCCCCGCCCCATTATCTAAATTGTGTATTTTAAAGACACCTGTTTCATGTTACTCTCCAATGATGTGCATATTGGGTTTGGCCATAAATCTCTGGTTGTCCTAGTACAGAATGGCAAAATACCTGGTTCTTTTGACACCATTCTGCATTCTACCCCTTGGCAGAAATTGTGGCTTGATTACATTATTCTTCTGTTTGTTTCCTTTGAACCCAAAGCATTTCAGAATCTTGCTAGAAACCTTGTTCAAGGATGTCATTGCTGTATCCATGAGTCAGCATGCAAAATGGACACTTGAATGCAATTTCTATGCTTCTTTTAAAGGGTCCTAGGGCTTCTTTAGGTCTGGAATGTAAGAATTCTAATCCTTTTGTGGGGTGGGGGGCTTCTCTTGAGATAAGACTAAGGCAGAGTTGCTCAGGCAGGCCAAAGGAAATGAGGAGATAATGACGTTCTAACTGCCCCTTTTAATCTTTACATGAATCCTCCTAAACTCCAAAATTAAAGCATCTTAGTATCTTGAGCTGAAGTAGAAGATCAGTGGGACTGGAGCCGAGGGGAAGCTCATCAGAGACAGCATATTTTGAAGATTGGTAAAAGGGAAGTGTGACAGCCAACTTCTTGGAAAGGGACAGCAGAACTGTAATTAAATTTTCTGATCTTGTTAGCCAATTTCTTCACTCACTGCCCCTGAACCAGAGAACAGGGAGGGAGGAAGGACACTGTTGCATCAGTGGCGGCGGGGAGGGAAATGAGCTTTTCACGGATTATTGGGTTAGTTCCACTTCTCCCATTTTTTAATTTATTTGTCTGCATGTTCTCTAGAGCTGAAAAGGCTCCAAATCCTTTTCCATTTTCTTTTAATTAGATCTGATTTTGGAGTCTGAAAACTTGGGAGGGGCTCAGGTTACAATAGCAGGATGACAACAGTTGGAAAGTCCTCTTCTTCCACCTTTTTGAACTCTGCTCAGAATTTGAAATTCCTACTGATGAATT
>PVKZ01004273.1:0-90671 GCA_004027375.1 Macroglossus sobrinus
TGGGCTTTGAGCCTGGAACGCTTTAGAAGTTACTAGATTTCAAGAAAAAGTTAGAGAGGCAAAGAGCGGGGAGGGGACATCCGACCAGCGGTCGTGCTTGGGAAAACCAGCTTCCTGGCTGCTCTGGGGCCCGCCGGCCAGCAGGCCCGTGAAAGGGTCCTTAAGAATCACTTTCCGTGTTTTGTTTTAGGGCCGCGTGAAAAACCGAGTGAGCGGAAAGCCTCGGGCTTCTCCTGGCCCCCGCCTCGCTGTGGTGCCTGCCGTGGCCAGAAGCAGGGTGGCCGTCTGTCTGTGGGCACTGGGCCCAGGCCGCTCGGGGAGGAATGGCAGCCTGGGCCTGCCGGGCTCCTGCAGGGGCCCTCCAGGGGGAGGAGGGTTCACTGTCCGCTGCTCAGGCCTCGGTCCCTCCAATTCCAGGGGCCGAGCCAGCGATGGAGGCAGCAGCCCAGAGGGCTCCGGTGACGAGTCCGTGGCCCCAGCAGGTCCTCAGTGAGGTCACCTGGAAGGGCAGGGCTGTCACTCAGCAGCTCACGGGGCAGAGCGGGGACCCCCTAAGGGCGTCTGCGGCCCTTCTGTACCCCAACAGTTTACCCCCACCCCCACCCCTGAGGGTGTGCTGAGGCCCTAAGGGGCAGGGACCCTCCGAGTGCTCCCATGGAGGCGTCGGGCAGGTGGGTCCCTCCTGTGAGAGGATAGGTCGTGCGTGGTTCCCGCGATGTCCCACAGCTCACGGAGGCGGCGACGCGGCCAGCAGCCTGCGGCCAGCAGGTGGGCGGGCGGCGCCCACCCTGCCTCCTCCCTCTGGTGCTTTTCTTTCCCTGTCTTTATTTCATTTTGTTTATCTCAAACATCCTCTTCTGTTGTTGCCATGGGCACATTTTCAAAACCTGAGAGACACACAGAACACCCCGGCAGGCTCCGCTGGCGGCCCCCACACCGTGGGCAGGTGTCAGCTTCCTGGAGAAGGCCGGGCAGCCTGCCCCCACCTCAGCCTCGGCGGGAGGGTGACCCCCGGGGGACCAGGGAGAGACCAGGACCGGGGCCCGGGCCCTCGGTGGGCCCAGCACCACGTCCAGGGTCCTCTGCCCGGACCACAGGCCCCCCCTGCATGCTGGCCGCTCGGGAGGGGCTCCGTGTGGGAGAACAGACCACGTGTCCCCTGCTTGTGACCCCGTGGTTGCCGCGGGGTTTTGTGGCAAAGCGCAGTCCCCAGAGAAAGTGGCGAGCTGGCCAGTGCTGGGATAGTCATGCTCACGAGGACGGTGTCGTCCCTGCCTCCTTCGCCATGTATCACCTGGACCCCAGCGAGTGTCAGGACAGAAGGAGGAGGTGGCGGGTGTCCTGGGGAGTGGCTCTGCAGAGCTGTCCAGAATGCCCAGAGCTTCTGTCGAGGGACGTGGAGCACGCTCCCCCCATATGCACACACACGCACACGCACACATGCACCCATGCGCACGCACACACACACCCCAGTCTAAGCGAGCCCCCGGGAAACGAGCATGCGTGACTGGCAAACGCCCCACGCACCCCCAGTGTTTCCTAGGAAAGTGCGTGGCGTGGGGGCGGGGGCCGAGCCCTTCCCAGCTCTGTCCTCTCCAGCGAGAACTCATGGCGTGACCGTCTCCCATTTCCTTGTCACCTCCCTCCCCGCCCAAGGCTGCTGGTGGTGACAGAGGTGAGGGGTCTGCTGGGCCCAGCTCCCTCCTTCTCGTCCCTGAGGTTCTGGGTTTCTCTGAGCTCAGTCTCCTGCGCTCACCCTGCCCTGGGCACTCCACCCCGAGGGAGCGGGTGCTTCCTGCTCCCAGGCCAGCCCTAGGGTGCCTCGCACAAGGACGGTTCTGTGTAGCCCGGGCTTAGTCCTCTCGGGCACAGGTCAAGGTGACCTTTCCCGGACGGGTTCCTTGGCCAGGTCCATGGTGCACACTGGGCCTTGCAGCTCACTGGGAAGTGACCGTGTGTCCCCGAGTGTGGCGTGGGGAGAGGGGCCAGGCTCCCACGGGTTACTCACCATCCTTGCGGGTTTTCCGACCTGCCTGGGCACCGTCTCCTGGTCTGGGTGGCTGCAGGGACGGCCAGCAGGCCAGCGGGAGCCGGGGCAGCCCTGGCTGGTCTCCGCTAGGAAGGTGCCGAGGAGGGAGGGAGGCCTTTCTCTGGCGCTGTGAGGTGACAGTGACCCCACAGGGGAGAAGGCACAGGTTTGGTCCTGGAGTTCGTGACTTTCAGGCAGAGCGTCCATAACTGACGGACAGCCCCTGCTGCAGTGACCGCGGGGACCCCGCAGACCCGCCTCAGCCCAGGACGCCGGGGTCGCCTCCCTGACCTCAGGTCAGACACCGCGCCCGCTGTTGGTGGCTCCATCCAGCGCCTGCCGCTCGTGGCTCCGTGACGAGATCGTGGGCCGCGTGGGGCTCCTGCCTGGGCGACGCCGTCACAGAGGGCGCGTGGGCGGTGCCGAGGGGACGCCCGGTGACGGCTGGCCAGCACCACTGTCTTGTTCTGGAAGTCACCTCACTCCTCTCTGTCCCCAGCGCCAGTGTTAAGCCAGGAGGGCCTCGCTGTTCCTCGTCCCCACTGCTTTTGCCCGGCCAGCCCTCAGTCGGGGCTGAGTGGGGCTGAGTTAATGACATGCGGTGAGGTCCCAGGTGGCTCAGAGCGGTGACACTGCACGGCTCGGCTTGGCGGGCCGCGCACTGCCGGGGCCTCCGTGCCCCTCGTGTGGAAGGGGAACCTGAAAGCTCCCTCCAGCCCTGAGAGCAAGGGAGGGGAGAGGACACTGTTCCAAAAGACACACGGCATCATGGAGACCGCGATGAGATTCCCGCCCGTGACTGCGACCCTGTCAGCTGGTGGCACCGGGGGCAGCAGCAGCTCCCGGGAAAGAAACTGGTGTTACCCAGAGGAGCCAGCAGGAAGGGTCAGTGGCCAGAAGCCACCGACGCCTCCTCGGAGACCTGCTCCTTCCTGCTCGGAACCCGTGAGGCCGTTGGACTCGGTGTGCCCTGGACGACCGTGAGGCCACTGCTGACAACACTCCAGCAGCTCCGGCCGGCGACGTCCTTGCTTTCCACCGGGTGTCCGTGATTTCACAGTTGTTTCTGCCCCACTACAGCTCGGAGCAGTCCCAGGCGCAGGGACGAACGTCGGAGCGTCTTCCGGCGGGCCTGGCTACGCTTTCTCTTCTCCTCCGTGCTGGGGGTCTTGTGTGGCCTCTTCCGGCGGGCACCTCTGTGGAGCAGGTCCCAGCTGGTGCAGCGGCGGCCAGCCCGGACCAGCCGGCGGTTGCCTCCGGGGAGGCGCCGAGCTTTCTCCCTGCAGCACGGAGGCTGGACCGGTCGCCGAGAGCGATGCCCTGGTTTATTTTTCGCGGCGTCCAGCTGCAGCGGGGCTTGTCGAGAGGGAGATGGGGCGACTTCGTCGATGGGAACAGTCGCTTCGACCGCAGGGCCACCGAGACTCGTCGGCAGGAGCTTTCTCAGGCTCTGCTGGGCTCCTGGCAGCGAGGCAGCTGTCATCATTTCTGTGTCGTGCGTGGTCACCTTTAGCTCTGCCTCCTGGCTGGGACACGGAAACAGGAGTGACACTGGGAGTCTCGTCAGCCTCGGGGCGTGAGCGCTGTCTGGTCATTGGCAGCCTCGCTTTCGATCACAAACCTCAGTGTTCAGGGGCATCTCAGTAAACACCGTGCCTCGGCTTTCTCCCCCCAATGCCCCTAACTGTGGAGGACGCGGGGTGGTCCCTTCAAGCCCAGGGGGGCCAGCCCCTGAGCCGGTGCCCCATTTCCCATAGTCAGAGGGTGATTTGTCATCTTAACATACACGGATTCTCATCCATGATGTGTCAGTTACGTTCTAACACACTGAGAATCGATCGGATCACCAGAAGCACTAGAATTTGTGTCGACTGACGTGGGACGAGATGCAACGTGTTTGCACCTTTGTCTCGGCCATTTCCTGGGTCTCCGGGCTCCAGCGGGACCTCGGCGGCAGCCAGTTCTGGGCAGGGTGGCCTGAATTCAACTGGACTCGCCTGTGTGCGGCGGACACATCCCTTCTGGGCCTGAGGGAGCACATGAGCGTGGTTGCTTGAGGGACGCAGACCTCGGCAGTGGCCTGGATAAGCTTTCTCTTCTCCTCCGTGCTGGGGGTCTTGTGTGGCCCTTGAGCAGCCTGGTCCCCAGCAGCCCTGCCCTGGGCTCCCTGAACCACACGCAGGACACGTGATGCTGCCCACTTGTTCCGCCGCCCACCCCGCCGTCCCCGTCAGCAACCAGCTCTGGCTACCTCCTTCTTGTCCAGTCCGGATGAGGGCAGAAACTGGGTATTGCCAAAGAGAAAGGGACCCAAGTCAGGGAGGGAGGCAATCGCTAGGCAACCGGAGTTTGTTTCCCAGGTAACGGGATGCATGCACTGATGCCGTAGATGGACATCTCGTGACAGCCCCTCAGCCTCTCCAGATGCTCCGATGGCTCCAGGTGCCCGCCTGGGGCCTGCTGCCGCTCTCCTGTGTGGTTGCTTTTCAGTTAACCACTCTGACCTCTTACCGTGATCCTGAACTCCGCAAACATCGTCCGACTGGCTGTCATGCCAGCACCCCTGGGAGTCAGGTGGGGTGCTCCAGGACAGCCTGGAGCGAGTGAGCACACGTGCACACTCAGTCCAAGACCGCCGCCCCATGGGAGGCGGACCCCGGGCTTTGTGGCAGGTGTGGGGGGAGGGGCGAGCAGTGCTGGGGAACAGGCCCCCTGTCACCCTGTCGAGGGCTGGCGAAGACGGGCGGTGAGGCCCCTGGTCCCCCCAGAGCCGAGGATGTTGGGGTCAGCGCACTTGGGTGCCTGCTTTGGGCATTGGGTGCCGTGTCTGTTTGGGAGTCAGAGGCCACGATGACAGGGCTGCCCAGGGGTGGTGGCCTTCGCTTCCCCGCCCCGCCGGTCCGTTCCTCTGAGGCCGGGACCAGAGGCGTGTCTCTGCCCCACGTTCAGACGATGGTCCTGAGGTGCTGCAGCTGTGGCGGGGGACCCCGTCCCGGGCAGAGGCCAGTGCGTGGCAGCCGTGTGGGCAGCTCGGGCCACACACCCCCGCCGTGTGCCGTGCAAGCGGGCCCGTGGCCCCAGCGCCAGGTGGGGGCCCCCACTCGGCCCCTTGCTCCCGAGTGCAGCCGGCTGGGCGGTGACCTGTGGGCAGCTGGGGCCTGGTGGGCTCTGCCCAGGGGCCGCTTCGGGGTTGCCCGGGCGGGCCCCCTTTGGGTGGTTCCTGGCCGTACCGGTGGGCACAGCCTGGGCCAGCAGCTCCTGCCCTCGTCTGTCACCGTGCAGCCGCACGAAGGCCGGCTGGCCCGGGGACATGACGTGCTCCTGGCAGGGGCCACAGGAGCCCAGTCGAGCGAGGTGGCCACTGTAGAGGAGGACAGGTGGGTCCTGTGAGAGCCATCTCATCCTCGCTTGTCACCCACAGCGCCAAACTAAACGCTTACAGTTCTACAGGACACACGGGTTGTCCCGTCCTGGCTGTCACAATGGCCGAGGTCCCTCCTAGAGCCCAGGGGTGGTCTCCTCACGGACACGTGGGTCATGATGTGATGTGGGGTCGGCCGTGGGACCCTGGACCCGTGGTGTGAAGTTGGAGGGAGAGGTCAGGTGAGGACGCTGCTGCTCGCACCGGGGAGTGGGGGGGACGTGTGGGGACGGTGTCCTTTGTCTCTGTTGGGTGGCAGCAGCAGCAGTGTGACTGCTCCAGTCCCTGCACCTGGCGAGCGTGGCCCACTCACAGCACGCAGGGGGGACCAGCCCAGGCTAGGGGAGCCGTGCCCGGGGCCCTGGTTCCCCCGGGGGTTCCCCCATAAAGCCCCTCAGGACTGACGCGCCCCCGTCTCATTGGCCCCCCATCGTGTGTGCTGGAGGGCGGCGGTGCTGGGAGGTGCAGGGAGGCACAGCCCGCCCAGCATCGGGGAGCTGTGCGCCCCGCGTGTCCCCGGAGGCCCCGGGCCCTGCTCTGGTGTCGGGGTGGCGGGTGGTTTCCGCACCGGCCCAGTGGGGGCTGGCAGGCAGTTCCAGGCTTGAGCAGATGCCTTGGCCCAAGTCCCACTGCTGATGGCCCCACCGTGGCTCCTGTCAGCGACCAGCGAGGTCACCCAGGCCCCGGCCCCACCTGGCCACTCGGCCTCCTTGGCTCATCCCGGAATCCCCCCTGGTGGCTCCGGCTCCAGAGTGACAGTGGTCTTGGGCCTGGGGGAGCCAGTGCGGGAGGTGGCTGCGGGGACACTTGGGGTCCTGCAGACCCAGTGAGGGTGAGGATTGGCCGGGACGGGGCCCCTCACTGGGACTGCAGCAGGGGGAGGAGACTGGCCACTTGTCACGCTGCCCCACGGCGTGTGGGACAGGCCCCTTCTCCCACCCACTGAGTCCCCCCTCCCCACAGGCATCCGCCCCCAGATCATGAACGGCCCCCTGCACCCCCGCCCCCTGGTGGCGCTGCTGGACGGCAGAGACTGCACCGTGGAGATGCCCATCCTGAAGGACCTGGCCACGGTGGCCTTCTGCGACGCGCAGTCCACGCAGGAGATCCACGAGAAGGTGGGTGCCCCTCCCCCCACGTGGGTGGCCGCCGCTGGCACTTGGGGCATCCGCCCTGCCACCCCACCGGTCCCCTCCGGCCCCTCCCTCAACCTCCCCGCAGACGTCACCTCTCAGGCCTCACTGTCTCTCTCATCGTGTCACCTAGTCACCAGCAGGCCCCCAAGTGCAGCCACAGGCCACTCGCCCTGGGGGGGGCGGGGAACTGTCATACCCTGACCTCGTCCTCGGCTGGCCATTCTCCCGCCAGAACCCTCTGCAGCCTCGGGGTGCTGGGGGCCTCCAGCCCGTGCTCTGCTCGCCCCCCGCAGGTCTTGAACGAAGCCGTGGGCGCCATGATGTACCACACCATCACGCTGACCAGGGAGGACCTGGAGAAGTTCAAGGCCCTGAGAGTGATCGTGCGGATAGGCAGCGGCTACGACAACGTCGACGTCAAGGCTGCCGGCGAGCTCGGTGAGTGTGGGGTGGCCTTCCTGTCCCCCCGCCTGGTGTGGCTCCGTGTGCACGGGGCATCGCAGGGGTTCAAGGAGCCGGACCCCGGCAGCCAGGGTCCTGGGCCATCCCACCTCCCGTGACGGGTCGGGCCGGGCCGGGCCGGGCCTTCTGGACGAGCCCTCTGGTCGCCGTGTCTGGTGTTCATAGTGGCAGCCCCACACCTGCGTGTGTGGGCTACTAACAGGCACCTCAAAACCACAGGAACTCGGGATTTTTCGGCCCCTAGCCCGGGGCTGTGCCGGTAGGCCTGACAGCAGCCTGGCCTGGTCTGCGTGCCACCAAACGGTCCCTGCCACAATTGCCCCCCACCGAGGGCCCCCGGAGGGAGCTGGCTGTGTGCGATGCGCCCGCAGCTGGCTCGGCGTCATACCTGAGTGAGCGCTGGGCCATCTGATGCCCAGGACCACCCACCTGCCGCTTTTTCAGACAGGGGAACCCCAGGGAGCTCCAGCTTTCTCCTCCAGGGCCCCAGCCTGGGGCTTTGAGTGGGGGTTCGTGGTTTTAGAGGTTAGTCCCCCCACCTGAATTTGGATGCGTCTCAGGGACAGGACTCAGGCAGAGGGAGCCGGGCCTGGGGCCCGCCGGCTGGGGCTCGCCCGATTCTCTGAGATGGTGCTGGGCGCTCTGCAGAGAGATGGGTGGTCTGAGGGTGTGGCGACAGGCGGTCGGGGTCAGCCTGCTGGCGAACCCCAAAAGAGAAGGCAAGGGGTGGCATTCCCCCATCTGGAAGTGGCGAGTGGCTCAGAGGGGGACGTGGTTTTTCTGGGTCCCCACTGGCCAGGCCCCATCCCCTCAGCCTGCTCTGGGTGGGGGGCGATTTGGCCGTGCACAGGAGCGGGGTTCGCGTCGGGGGTCTGGGGACGGGGCGCCTCCCGCCTCCCCACACGCCGACGCCCGCTCTGTCGCAGCCAGGAAACCCGGGAGCACGCGAGCCCGTCTAGCAGAAACCAGACCTGCCATTTTCCCCCTGGCACCGACAAGAATGCTTTTGTCCGACAACAAACGTCCTTTGTGCTCTTGGTGGAGCCGAAACCCGCGTTCAGACGGCGGCAGTGTGGTCTGACGCTCCGGGCGTGGTGCCCCCCGGCGCGCCCCCTCACACCCCGCCCCGCCGGGCAGGAAGGCGGCCGCGGGCATTACGAGGCGTTGGGGTGGCGTTTCCCGGAGGGAGCCAGCCATTTCACTCCAGGGAGCGGTGGGAGGGTCTCATCCCAAGGGCGGGAGGTCACTGCTCGGCCGCAGGTGGCCGGGAGGCCCGGGGGCTCTGTCCCCAGAGTCCTTGGCAGCCGCAGAAGACGGCCGGGGCCCTCAATTTAGAAAAATGTAGACAGTGGTATTTTCACTGATCCTGGTCCAATCTGATAAGCGGTCTGCTCAGGGACATCTGGGCTGTTTCGAGGGGCGGCTTTCGAATGTGGAAGCTGAAAGAGGGACATGGCCTCCGTCCAGATGTCTTTTGTCCCCAGAGGCACTCCCAGCACGCTCGGCCAGCGGACTCTGTAATTAATGAGGGCAGAGTGGCAGGTAGCTGCAGGTGAGCGGCAGGTGGCCGCAGGTGTGCCCCTCCTGGAAGCACTGAAGGGGTCCCCTGCAGGGGCCGTGGTGTCGTGTTTCGGGGTTTGGGGGTGCAGCTCCCTCTCTAGCACACACTGGAGCCTTTTCACGAAGCACCTCGCCCCCAGCCCAGCCTTGACGAGTGAGGCTCAGGAAAGCAGCGTTTGACCTGCCTGCTGCAGGCAAGGATGTACCTGGAGCAGGTAGATGGGTTTTGCAAGAACTCGGAAGAGGCAGGGGGAGGAGATGAGGCCAAGGCCCAGGGTGGGGTCTGAGCACCCCTGAGTTCCCACTCCACGTGCCTTCCTAGCAAACTCGTTTGTCTGATTCCCAGTCTGGTCTGGTTCAGAAGGGGTTCCAGCAAAGGTGACAAAGGTGATAATATTGACAGGAGAAGCTGCAGAGCTGTGTTGGGCGGGGGCCTTGGGCCAGGAAGGCCGCCAGCCCTGCTCTGAGGTGCTAGAAGCTTGTGGGGTGGCCCGTGGAGCATGACCCTGGAGACAGACCACGCCCGCTGACCGGAAGGATGGCGTAGAATGTCCCACACAGGGCGATCAGAGCCCTGGGGTGTCTGGAGGAAGGTGCATTGCATTCTGGGCTGACCCCTCGCCCCTCCAAGCCACCCACTGCTCGCTTCCCGGGGACGGGTCTGGGAGCACGGGGAGGGCAGAACGTGGGGGAGGGCCTTGAGTGTGAGCCAAGCCCTGCACACAAGCAGGGACGGAGGCCCCTGAGCGGACGTCCGAGCCAAGGGGTCTGTGTCCCCTGGGTGACAAGCAGACCTCAGAGACTCTGACCTGCCCCAGCACCACACCCCACATCCCACGAGGGGCTGGACAGGGCGCCCCGGAGCCCCCCACAGAACCGGGGTCCTCACCGCAGGCCCGCCTTGGCCTCTTGCAGGGATCGCCGTGTGCAACATCCCCTCGGCCGCCGTGGAGGAGACGGCCGACTCCACCGTCTGCCACATCCTCAACCTGTACCGGCGGACCACGTGGCTGTACCAGGCCCTGCGGGAGGGCACGCGGGTGCAGAGCGTCGAGCAGATCCGGGAGGTCGCCTCGGGCGCCGCCCGCATCCGCGGGGAGACCCTGGGCCTCATCGGCTTCGGTATGTGCGGGCGCTCTGCCCATCCCCCACTCCCCGCTGCACGGGGCGGCAGGTCAGGGGTCAGGGCTGGCCAGGGCGCCCACCGGAGGGGAGGTGTGTGGGGGCTGCTCCTGGAAGGACGGGTCACGGGGGTGGCCGGCTGGAGGAGGCTCAGCGGGACCCTCGGGTGCTGGGCAGCTGGCGTGGCGCCCCAGTGGGGGCTGGGGGTCAAGCGGAGACCTTGGGGTGCAGCAGGGGTCACTGAAGGATTTGGAGGCGGAAGGTGGCACGGGCAGGTGACCAGGTTGGAAGGCTCACTTGAGAGAGGGCACAGGAAAAAGGTCGCCTGGTGTCAGCTGTTCGAGGCGACACACCTTGACCCGGCTGGTGGCCCTGGGGGGGGCCTGGCGCAGGCTCCAGGGGAAGCCGACCCCACAGGGGTTGACGGCACGAGTGAGCTCCACTGGGACCCCCTCGTGCGCATAGTCGGGGGCCTTGCTCTGCAGCACTGAACTCTGTGGCCCGAGAAAGTCACTGGACCTCTCTGCCCTCGGCCATTTCCTGGGGTGTGCATGGGGTGGGGAATGGAGGGGTGCACGGTGGCCGTGTGGTAGGACTCGGGGCACGAGAAGCACGTGGGGTGGGTCCTAAGTGCGGGGCCCGGCTTGCAGGCGGCTCCCCGAGCGGACACGCGGCCTGGGGGTCAGGACGTCTGCGGTGGCCTGGGGGACACCGTCCCATCGCCGGGTCTGCGCTAAGAACCCAGGCGTCAGGGGCTCAGGCTCAGGAAGCCTCAGGGAGCTTTTCCCGAGTGAGCCCCACAGGCCTGCGCTGAGGGCTGCAGCGCCCTCTGCTGGCGCCCTGCGGGTTTCCCGGCCCCCGCAGGTGGTTCTTAGTCCCTCTGTGTCCTTCAGCCCCCGCCGGGTGGGCGGGCTCCCGGCCAGAGGCAGAGCTTCAGGTGGCGGGTGGCCCAGCCCCGCGGTGGTGTCTCCACAGCCCTCCAGAACCGGGACGGGGAGGGACCGGGTCGGAGGCTGCCCGATCCCTGCTGCTGCCATCGCTAGGGGCTGGGCCGGTGGCGGGACAGCCTGCAGGTCGGGACCGCGTACAGAAGTTGGAAGGGAGAGGCAGTGGCACCAGTATTTCTGTTGAAGGCCAAGGCGACCGTGTTCCCCTTCTGCAGGGCTGGGTTCTGGCGGGGGAAGCAGCAGAGTTGCGTCAGGAAAACCCGGGGCTCACGTAGCAGCCAGTGCACAGCCTGGGGTGTGCGCTTCAGTGCAGCGCCAAGCCACTGGGCGACAACGCCCCGCCAGTCGGCACTTCTGTGTTGAAATCTGGGCTTGCTGATCTCGAGCCCCTGAGGCTGCCGCCGGGAGGCCCCATGTGGCCGTAGGTGTCGGGACGGGCAGTGAGGGCCACGGAATCGCTGGGCGGGAGCTCGCAGCGGCCAGCCACGCCGTGCGCCCCAGGCCCGCACGTCCCCTCCATCACGGGGGAGTGTTGACGGCCACCACCGCTCCTCCCTCAGCCCTGCCAACCTTCCCGACGGCCCTCTGCCCTCCCAGCAGGGAGTGGGGAGTGGGGTGCGAGGCTGCAGCTCCTGGACTGCTGGGTCCAAATGGTGGCATTGAAGAGGGGACGTGAAGGATGATGGTTGCCCTGCAGCTGTCCCCCTCGATCAGAATGGCCTCCCGAGACCTTTGTGTCCAAACCTCAGCCGTGGTCTCAGCCACGCCCAGTCAGATCCTGGCTCAGCGGGAGGGGCAGGCGGTCCCACAGTCGCCCTGCCTGGGCTTCCCGTTTGGGGACACACATCTCCCCTTGTTCCTTCCTCCCTCCCCGCACATTTGAGCGACGGTTTTAGATAAAGGTTTACTCTGTGCTCTTCCCAGAGAAACCCATTCGAGCATCAGACCCTCTTGTTCTCAAGCTGGAAAGTGCCCTGAGAAGTCAGGGGCTCGGGGTCAGTGGGTCTGTGCAGATGATGGCCACCTGGGATTCGGGGACCTTCGCGTCCTGTTAGGTGGCAACAGTCTCTAACTTGCCCAAGGCCCAAGACTGGAGACGAGGGTGAGGGTCCACCAGTGGGTCAGGGCCCAGCCCGCACACCCGAGGATTCGTACACCCCCACCCCACAACCTAAACAGTGTCCCATGCCCGTTGGCGCTCAGGCCACTGCGGGGGCCACTTGGTCATTTCACTCCGTCCCTGTGCGAACCCGGGGTGATGAGGCTGGAGAGCGTTCCCTCAGGCACTGAGCAGAACCGAAGCTCGGGTCAGGAGCCGGCCGTGTAAACAAAACACATGGGCGAGAGAATTCAAACGGGAGAGCGCCGGTGACGGCCAGGGCTGGGAGGGGCGCGTGGCAGTCACTGGGATGGTCTTGCCGGCTGTATTTACGTGTGAAAATGTACCTGACAGGAACTTCACACACCCAGCCCTGGTGGCCAGCACAGGTGACAGCAGCTGCAGCTCACCCGGGAAGCTTGGCCCCAGTGAGACCTGGAGAGAGATGCTGGTCCTCGGGCGTCACCAGGCTCTGGGCGCACGACCCCCTCCGGCAGCCGCCTGCGACGGGCCCGCCCGCCGGCGGGGACGGCACGCAGCGGCCCCGGGTCCCAGCCGCCACGCGGGAGGAGGGGCCGAGGACCCGCTCACCTGGACGCTGTCTTTCCGCACAGGTCGCACAGGGCAGGCCGTCGCTGTTCGAGCCAAGGCCTTTGGATTCAGCGTCATCTTTTATGACCCCTACTTGCAGGATGGGACAGAGCGGTCCCTGGGCGTGCAGAGGGTCTACACCCTGCAGGACTTACTGTATCAGAGCGACTGCGTCTCCCTGCACTGTAACCTCAACGAGCACAACCACCACCTCATCAATGACTTTACCATAAAGCAGGTAACCGGCGCGGACACGCTCGGGCCCAGGACCGCAGGGGATGGGAGCCGGCCGCGGACGCCCGTGAGCAGGGAGCAGAGCCCCCGAGTCACCCGGCACGGTGCCGGGCAGGGCCCTCTCCACGGGCTGGCCCAGGACCGAGCGGGAGCCTGTCCTCGGCAGGCCTGGCCTCCAGAAGCGACAGACAAGTGACAGGTCACACAGCTCCAACCTTCCCAACTCGTGTCCGTCTCAGGATGAGCGGAAACTGGCCCTGGCCTCCAGCCGTGCCCAGGACTCCGGAGGCTCCTGACCTCCTGACCCCGCGGCCCGGGCGCCCCCCGCATGGGCCGCCCCGGCTGACCCGCTGTGCTTCCCTCCGCAGATGAGGCAGGGAGCCTTCCTGGTGAACGCGGCCCGCGGCGGGCTGGTGGACGAGAAGGCCTTGGCCCAGGCGCTCAAGGAAGGCAGGATACGAGGGGCGGCCCTCGACGTGCACGAGTCGGAGCCTTTCAGGTGCGTCTGGGGGGCGGCCGAAGTGCCCGGAGCCTGGGCTTGTTTGTGGGTGACACCCGTGCCACACCCCAGGGCGCTTTCCCAGGCAGACGGGTCCTGGGGAGGAAGTTGGAGACCCAGTCTTCATCCTTCTAAGGACTGTGTGCCGTGTCCTAACTGGGAACGGGCCAGGAGGCCCCCACAGGGGACCGGCAAGAGGAGAGGCAGGAAAGTGGCGTGTGGCGGGCTCGGTCTGCAGGCCTCGACTGTCCTGGAGCTGGCCGGCCCCCGGGGACCAACCGTCCCTGCCTTCCGGCTCCGGATTACCCGACACTAATTAAAAGTTTTGATAAGAAAGCTCGTAAATCCCCAGCCCTTAGGACACCTGCCACGAAACGCCCGTCTTGTCCGCGTAGCGGGGTCTGCGGGCCGAGCTCCTCGGGGTGAGGGGGCCCGGGGTGCTGTGCTGTGCCTTCAGCGTTTCTCACGTGCTGTTTTGTGCGTTTATCTAGCTTTGCTCAGGGTCCCTTGAAAGATGCACCGAATCTCATCTGTACGCCCCACACAGCCTGGTACAGTGAACAGGCCTCGCTGGAGATGAGAGAGGCCGCGGCCACCGAGATCCGAAGGGCCATCACCGGTGAGCCCCGCCCCCACCCGCCCCGCCGGGCCCTGCGGACGCCCACGACGGGGGCGGGGGGCCTGCCCTGAGCAGGAATCGTTTTTCAGGGCGATGGAATTTGAATGTGGGGCCCTGAGCTAAGCCTCAGGAATCCGCCCCCTTTGGCATCAGCTGGCGCGAGTGCTGCCAGCCGGGCTCCCTTCTGCGCCGGGCCCTGGAACCCTGCATGCTTTGTGAAAGCCACAGGGCCATCCCCTCCCATCGGAGCCCAAGGCCTTCCCGTCAGATCTCCATAGGGACCGACGGGGTGGGTCGCACCCCCCGCCCCGACCCAGCAGCAACGAAGTGTGTGTAACTCGCGGTCGCCGTGAGAAGCACAGGGTCATTTTCAATCCTCCTCTCCCAGGTCGCATCCCCGAAAGCTTGAGAAACTGCGTGAACAAGGAGTTCTTTGTCACAACAGCTCCGTGGTCCGTAATAGATCAGCAGGCGATTCATCCGGAGCTGAACGGCGCCACGTACAGGTGAGGCGGGGCGCGCACCTGGGCGCTGAAGACAACGGCCCCAGCGGGACGTCCGGCGTACTGACCCCACCTCGGGGGAGCAGCCTGGGCCGAGCGGGGTGCATCGCCCCACGGGCCTGAGCACTTTGTGGGGAGCCGCCAAGCCAGAGAGTTTAGGGGAGACTGGTTTTGTTTTCCAGTGTGAACCTCACGGGAACGGCCGGTGCATTCCGCTAGGCAGAGCGCCTTGCAGTTTCTCGGTGATTCACAAAGTCTGATTGGGGTGGGAGGTGACAGTATGAGGTGTGACTGAGGCCATGCCAGGGATGCAACCAGGGAACGGGGCTCCCTCCCCCCACGCTGGGTCTCCAGATGTGGCCTAACGTCCTGCTGCAAACCGCTGCTCTCACCAGGCGGGGCGGGGACAGGGCCCTGGGCGTTGAATCTGGTCTGTGTGACAGGGACCAGCCCAGTCCTGAAGGAAGCTGAGCTGCTCGGGCTGGCTTTGTTTACTTTTTGGTCGCCTGTTCTGAAGTCTCAGCGGGCTTTCACCCTCACCAGCATTTTCTAGCATCGCTGCTTGAGCCCTTCACAGCAGCACCAGTGTCCCCTGTTTGTCACTGGTGGCGGCCTACCCTTGAAGGGGGCTCCATCCTAATCCTGGTAGACAGACCACGGCTTGCAGGGTGCCCTGTCCCTCAGTCGTCCTAGAGAATCCCTTGGGGTTTCTGCCCAGTGTTACACTGTCAGGCCACGTGAGGGGGGGGTGGCACAGTGATCCCAAAGACAACATTCCCAGCACCCCAAGTGTCAAGGGTTTGGAAACGGTAAATCCCAAAGCACCTGCCTCATAAGTGTGTTTGTCATGCTAAGAAGTCACCTTTGTGCATGAGAACCACGTATGCTAGCGGGAGCACAGTGCCCCGTGTCCTCAGACACCCTGCTGCCCTGTGCCCTCGCATCTCGGGCCAGAGGGGCTGACCGGCCGAGGAAGCCCCCTTTAGCATCAGGGCCCTCCATGCTGTCACTGGAGCTGGTACGTCTTAAAGCGGCTGGAAAGCGTCCCCTTCCGTGCAGAGGGTTTCCAGATGCAGAATCAGCCGCGCGGTCCCAGCTGCCCAAACGCTGCGGTCAGCGGCCCAGGGTTCCCATCGGACTGAGTGGGCTTTGCTGTGTGTGAGTTCGAGGTCAACATTTCAGATTTCTCCTGTGCTTTGGGGAGGGGAAGGGTGACAGACTGTCCCCCAGGAAAAGCCAGTGGCGGCAGCTGCCTGCCCCGGACTCACCGGGCCCCCGCTCTCTGCTCCGCAGGTACCCGCCAGGCATCGTGGGAGTGGCGCCGGGAGGACTTCCTGCCGCCATGGAAGGGATCCTCCCCGGAGGCATCCCGGTGACTCACAACCTCCCCACGGTGGCTCACCCGTCCCAAGCTCCCTCTCCCAACCAGCCCACAAAACACGGGGACAATCGAGAGCACCCCAACGAGCAATAGCAGAGAATGACGAAAGGTCGTCGTTCACATCAACCTGGGACCAAGAGACCGTGAGAACCAGAGGAGCTAGGAGGAGGAGAGTGGGACAGTGTTTTAACTGACTCGGGACATATGCATCACGGACGCTGCAGTGTGAAAGCGACGAAGGAGCCAGACGCTGAGACGTGGGGAAACGGAGACCGCCGTCTGCTCCCGGACGCGTGGAAAGGCTGGGACGTGATTCGTTAACGAGCAACTTCTGTTATTGTGTGTTACGTTTTTCATCTGTGCATCAAATCACCAAGAATAAATAGATCTTTTTCCTTTGCCAGTCCCTTGGGCACCGCAGGTCTTGAACACCCTGCTCTAGAATGTTGCATCAGGAGTTCCAAAACATCGAAATAAAAACGATTCAGAGGAAACCCCCATCCTGTGACTAGTCCCTTCGGTCCACGGGGGCTGGTGACCTCTTTACTAATAGGAAGGAAGAGTCAGCGGCTACGAAGCGGGGAGGACCCTGTTAGACGGTCCCGAGCGGCCTTCCCGTCTGAACTGCGCGCCGAGCAGCCGCGCGGGTGGAGTGCAGTGATAGCGTTATCTCTGATGATGCAAAAAAAAAAAAAAAAAAAAGTATTAAGTTTCACAAGCTGTTTGTACTCAAATATATTTTCTCAGTTCAGATCCTCAGCTATTTTATTGAGTGGAAAGTCTTGAACTGAAAACGTTCAAGAAGAATAATGTTGCATTTCCTTATGTCTCAGGAAATACTTTTTATGGTAACTTGTCAGATTGTCTATGAACAAACCCACTTTTTTAGACATTGATAAAGTCTTCTTTTCTTCACGTGATATTTTATACAAGAACACTTCAGGTGTGTTATTAGATGTGACTGATTTTAACAAATCCTATTAGATTTGTATCAACTAGTTACATGTTATATTCATAGTCTTTTGTGAATCATCGCCTTTTTGTTTAAAAGATGGCCTATTTTGAGCCTTTGTATAGGTACATTCCTGTTTTTGTGACAACAACAAAAAAAACCTTAAACTGTCCCAAACAGAAAAATAATGGCTATCAGAAATATGTTTTGTTTTAGTGTGAGTTACCGTTACTGTATTTGTTTATTGTAAAGGTGGACATTTAGCGTTCAGTGCAGTTTTCAATAAAAAGTAATAAAAATTTGTTAAGTTCTGAAATTCAAGTACATCTCACCACTGTAAACGTTTTCTACTTGAGATGTTTAAAGGCAGCTGCATTTTCAATTAGCCGATGTTCAACTCTCGTGATACCAGGGTTCGAAGGTTAACATACTTCTCTCTCTGCCTGATCTATAACCGGACGCTGACGATTCCCGCCTATGATAGTTTAACCGAAAAATAAGCCCATCGTTATCATACCGTTCTTCAGGTGACGTAGTTCTAACCCACTAAGTCAATTCAAGAAACAAAATTGGTCACGTTTTAGAGTTTTGATTTTAATTTTCTTAAAAGCAAAATGACCTGGCTCAAGCATTAATGCAGGAAAGGAGGTAAATCTCAAAATCTTTTAATGGTATTTACAGAGAAATGTTGCAAAATAATTAACATCAGCCATTTCCATGTGCTCAGAACTTGAAGTCAGTTTATGGCTCTTTTTAAATAGCGCTGACCCCTTTGTACTAGTGGTGTCTGCAGGTGTCCAGTCCAGCAATCCCAGCAAGTACCACACGCCCTTTGACCCCTTCCTCTCCCATTACAAAAGATAACGTTATGGCATCTTAAAGCATCGACCTCCTCACTCACTCTAAAGTAGCTGTCCCACCCCAACTCCCCCATGAAATACCGCGTTAAAACCGCCTCACGTGGGCAGAGATGGCGCCCACGGTGACTGACCTAGCCAGCCTTCCAGGAGCAGAGCGGGAGTCCAACGTCACCTTCATAACCACCTGTCGGATAGGCACTCGAGGAGGGGACGACACATGCACAGAAAGGGGACTCCAGCCACCTACGAACAGCGGTGTTCCCCATCAGTCTGGGACACAATGAGCCCGAGAATCAAAAGCAAAAAGGCAGGCCCAGGCCCAGGCCCACGCTGCGCCCGGGGTTAACGGGCACAGAAACCACCACACTGTCTGCGTCCTCCCTGCAGAAGGAACCGTAAAGTGAGGGCCACGTAGTCGCGGCGTCACCGCACAGTCAACCAAGAGACACGCCTGTCACCCAGCCACGCAGAACCTTGAGAAAACGGCAAACTCCAACTTAGGACAATAAATATGGCTGTTGAATAGTTCAAGAGCTTAACACAGCACTGATTCACCCAGAACGCCGGCCCTCGCCGGCCACTCTCCTGTGAAGACGGCTTGGCGCCCGAGACACGCGGGCGCCCGCGGTTCTCCCCCGGGAGGGACGCTGCACCCGTGAAACGAGCCGCGCTCGGGGTCGCTGATCATAAATAAATAAATAAATAGGCACCTCGGGGGCAACGCCGCTCGGGCGACACGGCGGGAAGCCAAGTCCTGAGCCTGTGATTCCCGACCGCGCTGGCCGCAGTGTGGACCGCACCGGCATCCAGTCGTGGATGCTTCGCCCTCAAACGCCGCCCTGGCTTCCCAGACGGGGCGGGGACCGCTCCCACGCGGGCAGAAGCGTCTCGGGACACGCCGAGCTCAGCGGTCACACGGCGGCCGCTCATGCTGAATCCCTGCCCGAGATGAACGCGAACCACAGAGAGTCAATTTGAAAGAAAATACTAAGCACTGGAAACTGACGCTGACAATCAAGGTATCAACACTCGTGTGTAGGGAATCAGATGGCAGGCGTTCTCCTGCGGGTGCTGGCGCGCGCGAGCCGTCCCTCCCAGCGGGCGTCCGGGGAGGGGACTGACGACAGCCCATTTTTAGTATTCCGGCATCGAGTTGAAGGTTGTGCACACTTCAATACCATCTGAACAGAACTCGAGAACACAAGAAGCAAGTATTTCAGGGGTTCACAGCCTTTTCATCAAAGAGAAGGAAAAGGGGTGTGTGTGGCTCCTGACAAACTCCTGGCCACACCGAGCGTCTACAAAGTGCGCGTCAGGACGCGGCGTCCGAGCTCCTGGGAGGCCTGAAATCCTCGCCCACCCTGATTGTACGCCCCGGCGGGCCAACAGCACGTCTCGTAAGAAGCTGTCCTACCTAAGGTTATAGTTTTCACTTGAAATAAGAATGGCCACAATTACCCAACATGCAAAAATTCTCAGACTATTCACTGAGAAATTCATTAAGACAATGCATTTACCACCTCGCTGCGTTTTTAAACCTTTATTCTGTACTGAACTGATATTCCCAGGGAGCCAGAGCAAAGGCCTGCCTTTCCAACACGATTCGCTTCGAGCAGAGGGGACGCTAAAAGACCGAATCCCGAGGCCCTCTGCGTGGCGAGCTGGGACGGCGACACTGCCAGTCGGGGGAGCGAACGTCACGATGCCTGTGGTCACGCGTGGGCCTGCCCCCCGAGCGCGTCCCTGACTGCCCAGGGAAGGACGGCCGGGAGGAGACCGCGGCGAGGGCTTCCCAACAGGCGGGGCGCCTCGGCGCCGACGGGGAGCAGGCCCGGGACTGAAAGACAGAGCAGAGACCAAAACAGGGGAGCAGAGTCCATGTGCAGTTCACTCGATAAAAAATTCTGACTTCCCTTGCAGTTTGTTCCTTAAAGATTTGATTTTATTGGGCACGATAGGAACTAAATTATTAATAAAATAAAAGCTGGTTTTTATTCTTGTTTTGCTGTGGACAATTTGTACAAAAAGTTTCCAAATCTCTAAGGGGTTTCTGGGGAGACTTAACGCAAAATGGAGCTTTTAAGATGGAAGTAGAATGCAAGGTTCTACTTTAAAAAAAAAAAAAAAACATCTCAAAGGAACAAAGAGTCACCTGCCTGAGCGTCTGCAGTGCCCGTGCGGGGAAAGCTCAGTAACACGGAGATGCTGGTACGTTTCCTATCACGCAACTTCTTACACAACCACATGCGTTACGTTTATAGACAGATTTACGATTTGAAAGGAAAAAAAGTGTTCTGTCTTAATAAAATTAGTTTTTTTTGTTTGTGTTTTTTTTTTTTTTTTTTACAAACTAGTCCAAACGAGGCTCTCTGTGTCCGCACTCGGCAGGTGTGTCGTCCCCACGGGGTGTGGGTCAGAAAAACCCTTCTGAGCAGGTCCCGCCAGGTTTGGTGTGTCCCAGGCCATGCACGGTGCTCGGAACACACTGACGTCGGGGTCACCACGGAGCCGACACTTCGGTCCTCTGCTCCTGGAGTGTCTTCATTCATCTTCATCATCTTCGTCTTCCTCTCCATCGGACAGGGATGTGCACGGCCGGATCTGCCGGTAGCGGTCCAGCCATTTGTCGACCATCTGCGTGACCAGGGGGTGGCCGCGCCGCCGGGAGCTCTTCTGCATGGCCACCAGGGCGCCCCCCTCCGTCACGCAGCAGTCCAGCCACTCCCTGAGCAGTCTCTCCTGCTGCTCCTCGTTGCCTAGCTTTGAGAGGGACGTGGAGAAAAGGGAGAACAGACCGGTTAACCAGAGAAGTGTAACACACCTGCTGCTGGCTTGACGACTAGAAAAGGCCAAAGCCACCAGCGTTTAACGTGGTTTCAACCTCTCACCGAACTAATGCTCGAAACCGCTGCCTGCGCTTAAGTAGAAAAGGACAGCATCCCAGAGGGAAGAACCCCCTAGTGATCCCTTGTTTGATGGAACAGCAAAAAGCAAATGTCTGAAACTGGTCCTGGCAAAGAAAAGTCTAGAAAAAGGAGGTCACAGCTTCAAACACATGACAAGGTAAGTTTCTCAGTAAATTATGTACAGGCTGAAGCTAAAAAAATACGGTTGTATGAATTTTTTGTTAATGCCACCATTATAAAAGTTTCACAATTACCCATATATTAAATAAAAGAGCAATAATTTTACAAGACTCTGAGTTCTCTGAGCGTTCTTTGGCCCATCCTTACCCCTGCCGCCCTAGGCTGCATCCCCTGGACCCACGACGCCCGCTGGCGTCCTGCTCCCGCCCCTGCCCCTGGCAGCCCGTCCTCACCACAAGCCACTGACCTCCCCGTGTCCCCAGAGCGAAGACGGAAGCTGGACCGGGCAGGGACCACCCCAGCCTCGCCGGACCCCCAGGCCGTGCACCAGGCCCGCCCCCTGCAGCAGGAGCGTGCTCCCGCCAGACCCCGCACGGCTCACGGCCTGTCATCTCCCGATCCCTGCGTCACGTTCCACGGGGGTGTCACGCCTGCCCTCACCGCCTTGGCCGAATGGCAAACCCCACGCCCCCTCAGGCCTCACCCCGAGGTGCTACTTCTCCCAGCACCTAAGGGCCGGACTTTCGTCTTCACTGCTGCATCCTAGCGCAGCTCTGAAAAGCCCCCTGTCAAACTGTCTGCCCAGGACTCAGAACAAACACTGTGACAACTACTGCACCCGAGTTCAACACTTGAACCGGCTGACACGTCCGCTGAAAGGCGCCCCCAGGCTGGGTTCGGGCGTGGCGTGACCCACGGCGTGACCCCTCAGTGGTTAACGGGGCGCTCCTTACCTCCTGAGCAGAAAGAAAGTGCACGTGGAGTAACTTCCTTTCACTGTCAACCAGAGGCAGAAAAGTGATGGTGACGTCGTCATCGGTGTTCAGGTTAGCACCAGCACCTCGGTTGCCGTAGCCATCGTTTTCCATGGCAACCAAAGCAGAGAAGTGGCCCCTCGTATAGCCCAGAGCGATGGGACTTTTCCAGCAAAAACTCTGTTCCCACAACAAAGGCAAATACACACCTGGAAAGAGAAATCACAGTGGGATTTTTGGGGTGAGGCTGCAAACCGCACAGTAAGAGTGAACAGGAGACTTCTAAAACGCTCTGGAAAACGGCTTACCTTGAAACCGAGTATATCCTAAAGTTTCGCCCCGGAAACTTTTATAATATTTTACTCCGTAAACTATAATTGGTCTTCTAAGAATATGTGCAAGTACAAAAATGTGTGTCTGCTCCAAACTGGCTCCGGGCTACACAGAACGAAATAAAAGAAAGCGGTTTCTCTTTAAAACGTTGATCATCACCCTTGGGAAACGTGTAAATACCACACGACCACCCTCTCAAGCACACACTCTCCATTCAGAAATAACACTGCCACGCTTAAAAAGCATTTGAGTCCTCCAATAACTAACTGCAACGATACTAAAAGAAATCTGCCAAGTGTACGTACAGGTACCCCTCACCACCCGAACTCAAGAACCAAACCGAGTTGGTCCCACGTGGCCCCAGGAAGGAGCGATGCACGCAGCAAGGGAAGCGTGATGTATGAGCCGCCTTCTGGTGGCGCTACCTGCGGGAGTGCTACCTACGAGGCCCTCCTGCCGTGGGAAGATGAGCTGCGTTACTTCATACGAACCAGATCGCGGCGTCACCTAATTCGAGAAAAGGAGACAGGTGTGCCGCCCCCTACGACGCCCGACACGGCTCTGACACTGTGTTGTCAGCAGGTCCATGTCACAGAGCTACGGGAGCCACTGCGGCAAAATCCATCTGTGACGGTTCGTTCCCCAGTTAATGAGAAACCGCTCGTGTCTGTGGCACCTTCTCCTTGGCCTGTCACACGGACAGAGCCTCGCCACTGGGGATCCTTGAGGAGGGCACGACCAGATCCTCAGGGCCTGACAGCTCGGCACAAGGGTGCCCAGCACTAGCTCGGTGACCCTGGGCGAGCGTGCACTGGGAGCTGGGAGCTGGCCTGCAGGCAGGGAAAGCGGCACACAAAGCCACCTTCCTAAGACGACAGTGTAAACGCAAAGCCCTCAGAAGAGATGAATACACAAGTGTGCAGAAGCATCACACTACACAACGCATACTGGCAGTTTTGTCATTTAAAAAGGAAACCTGGTACCCTCCCGGTTCTGCAGCTGACGGCAGCAGTCGCCACTGGAAGCCGAGCCGCCTCCAGTAACGGCTGCTCGTGGCAACCAGGGACTCGGACCCTGTGGCCCGCGTTCTTCACAGAGGCCTTGAAGCGTCCTCACCTGACTCGCGAGAGAAAGTATGAAGGCCCAGTCCTCCTGCCACTGCTCTTCCCGCAAGGAGAAATGTAAACCGAAGCTCTGAGAATACCACGATTCCCAGTCTTTCCAACGTGTGTAAAACCTTAAAAAATAAAAAAAAAAGCAGAAATGAGGCCTTCCATAAACATTTGATGCTCCAATCATTTATTCAATGTAGTCTTTAAGCACTTCACATGAAAAGATTAATAGTTTTGTTCATTTTACCTGGCCTGCAAATATATTTTTCAAACTAAAAGGGCCTCCCCGTTCTGCTGGAAGACCTCTTTTAAACCCAGTTCCCGTTTGCCCCGCTGGCGGGGGTTGTAGCTACAGCGTTCACCCCGAGACAACTTGAGGATTAAAGTCTGCCGTGAAATACCTCGTCTCTATTATTTTTTCACATCGCTCTACTATGTCAATAGTCTTTAAAAACAAATGACATCATTCCATTTATAGCAGTGGCTAAATGAATGGTAGCTAAATTTGCCAGAAATGTATTTCCATTTACAAAATATAGTAATTCTCAATCGCTGAAAACATCAAATCCTAGAAAAAACATAGCATTCCTACATTAAGTAAATGAACACTGGCAGTGAGCTGTACTTTTTTTTTTCCTAAACAAGGGTTAACATAATCTCAGACATAATTTAGTTCACCACCCACCAAATTTCCATCACAACTTCAAACACTACTGATGGGAACAGTCGACTTTAATGGTCTACTATTAGTGTATACATTTTTTAAAAACCCACTCACAATCACCCGGGATGCTGGCTACTCAAAGACCATACATACTTCTCCATTACCGTACAGCATGCACCACCTGGTCACTTCCCAGCGACGGACCGGAACTAGCCCTCGTGTTCACACCAGTTACTTCCTGGGATTTCTTTTGTCAAATAAAACTTCTCTATGACTATCACATGATCATGCAAAAAGAATCACTGCAACTACAAAAACAACTCTTTTATATGTAATACCCCTCCTAAACACTTCAGCCTAATAAATTATGAAAACTGAAAATCAAGCTGGGCCACTGGTAGTGAGCTACTAAAAACAAAAGCTGTATTTCTTTGCATCGAATATGAAATTAAACAAAACCAGATATACATTACGCTTGAAACTGTGGTTCACTGTCTTAAAAACAAGCCAACCAAACCTCTGAAGTAAAGACAGACGTCTAACCTGTTTGTCACATACCATTCCTCTCACTTATAAAGAACTAGAAATCCCAGGTCCTTTTTATGTGTTTGAATCCTAAGTAAAAGAGGAAATAAGAAGACGTTCTGTTGCTCTCGCTGCAAAGTTCCAGCAGTTAAATGTGGTACAAACTTCTTTACAGTAACTCAATGGAGGGCTTCATAAAAAAGTAAATTAATGTATTTTAGATTTTCTAAAAGGACTCAAAAGGAATGTTACAGAGGTTTAACTCTTGGTTGATTGAAAAAACTTTTTTTCTATTCCAAGTAATAAAGGGTTTTTTTATCAGGAGTGTAAGTTTTAATGCCAAGTGTTTTAGAAATAAAATATGGATATCCCTCTTTAAAAACACCTAAGAAATACAGCAATGTATTGGAATGTACCAATAATGAAATACATGGGGGCTTATTAGTGGATGGAACGTAGTTGAGAAAAGAACCCCTCAAGTTTCTATGGCTATTCCAGGTTGGTGTATTTTTCTCCAAACTTTTAAAATATGTCAGTCCATTCTCTTCTTTGCATTTATAAAAAAGAAAAAAAAAAGAAACCCTATTGTCAAGTTTCTATGACAACAGAAACTTCCAAAACTGAAAGAGAACAACGCCGATGGACAAAATCAGAAGAGAATTTCAAAAACCATGGATGGGACGAGCACCCGAGGTGGAGCATAGATGGAAGGGAAATAACGGAGGGAGAAGAGAGGAAGTAACAGAACCCTGGAGACGACAACTGAGAACGTCCCCGAGTTATCAGCAGACCCCATACCACAGATCCGGGACACTCGGAAAACACTGAGAGAAAACGCCAGAAAAACTATCCTTAGACAAATCACATTCCAAGTACAGAAAATTAAAAGCGAAAAAACCCTGAAAAGAGCCAGAGTGAAAAAAGCACCTTGCCTAAGAGGAACAAAGATAAGAATTACATCTGATTCCTTCTCAGAAACCATGCAAGCAAGAAGAGAGTGGAGTGAAATATTATTGTAAACGCGTAGAGGAAAAAATACCAACGTAGAATTCTGTACGCTGTGAAATTATTCTTCAACAGTAAATGAGAAATAAAGACTTTCTCAGACAAACAAAAATTGAGAGAATTTGTTGCCATCAGAACTATCTCGCAGATATGCTAAAATGCTTTAGAAGAGAAAATATAAATACAGATCAGAAACTCTGATCTACATAAAGAGCATCCAAGAAAAATAAGTGAAGGTAAAAGAGAAACTTTTACTTTCCTCATTCTTAAATGACCTAGCAGATAATCTGTTTGAAATAACAACAATGTTGGATTATGCATGCTTATGTATATATCAAATATATGCACATGCTTGTGTATGCTTACATATAAACGAAATAAATGACAGCAAAAATAGCTGCTGGGAGAAGGAATTATTTTGTTGTTTGAGGTAATCACACAATGCATGAAGTGGTACAGTGTTATCTGAAAGTGGATTTGGATTAATTGTAAATATGTATTACAAACTCTAGGGCAACCACTAATTCAAGTAAAAAAAAGCATAACTGATATGCTAAGAGAAAATGGAACCCTATATAAAATGCTCAATTAAAAAACACAAAAGGTAGCAAAAGAAAGACAAAAAGCACAAGGGCAACAAACAGAAGAGTGGCAGCTAACATGGCAGGTATCAACCCCACGATGTCGGTCGCCACACTGCAAACGTTAGCGACACTGACAGCACCGAACCCCGACGGGAGCGTGGAGCAGCGGGACCCCCCTCCCTGCCGCTGGGAATGCGGGCTGCAGCCTCTCGTGAAGGCCCTGGCAGTTCTCACAAGAGCAGGCAGACTCTGGCCACCAAGCCCAGCGACCGTGCGCCTGGATATTACCCAAAGGAACGGAAAACTCCGATGTCACTACAGCGGCTTCACCTGTCACTGCCCGAGACTGGAAGCGACCGAGACGCCCTTCAGAGGGGAGCGGACAAACCGCGCTGCGTCCACACAGTGGAGTACTATTCAGCACTGCAAAGGGTGACCCGTCGTACCACGAGAAAGGCACGGAGGATGCCTGAGAGCACGTTCCGAAGTGAAAGCAGCCCGCCTGAAACGGCTACGTACTCTACGGTGGCAACTGCCTGCACCTTCCTCTCGATTTTGCCGTGAACTGAAACTGTTCTAAAAAAATAAAGTTTTTAAAAACTTATACATAAACATAATGCTGAGCTACAAAATATTTCTAAAAAGACCTACTGAATTACTGATCCTTTTCCCTATTTACATTAATCACTCCCACTTTTGTCTGAGAAATTTGATTACCATCTCAATTAAAGGCAGGTACAACATTCAGCCTTGAGAACTTGACTCAGCTTACTCACGGGTCTCCCATAGCATCACCCCATAAAAGTAGCCTGTCTTGAACAGAGGGAGGGGTTTAAAGAAAATTACTTTCTCAGTTCTCATTTAGAGATTTTCTAAGCAAACATCTCATCCCAGCTCATCTGGATTATGTGCAAAGGGCACCTTAGCAAAGAGCTAGCTGCTTAAAGAGGACACGACCCACAAGGGACGTCCTGGCTCACCCGCCCCCAGAATTCCAGTCCAACACAATCGCTCGTGGCAAATCCAATCCAGAAATCACCTACTGCCAGCTTTGAGAAACAGGCAGCGTGAGTGCCCAAACTATTATTATTAGCCACCAACGTCTTCTTAAAAAGTGCATATAAGCGGGGCTGCCTTTTCTAAGGGACTGTGATGTGGCAGATTTACGAGGTCCAGATGTGGCTTCAGGAGAGAAGCGAGGCCTCCTCCACGCCCAGAGACCAGGCCTGTCTTTCTGGGGCCGAGTCACATCAACTAAACCTACAAGGCAGACCTGTAAAACCACAACGCCCAGACACCCTGCCACAGGAGGTGGACGGCCGTCACCCTCAGCGCAGGCAGGCCGTCTAGACGGTCACGGCATCGTGAGGGTGCTGCCCGTGAGCATGCCATCAGATCGAGAGGTGAGATGGACTGAACCTTTAGGCGTCAGGGTTCCCCATCCACCCGAACCCACCGCACAAAAGGAGTGGGCCTCGCCCGCACCGCCGGGTCGTGCCACAGCAGCCACCCCCACTGTGAGCGGCACACAGCCCTCTCCCCCGAGCCACGGCCACGTGACTGGGCCACCTGTTCTGACGGGAGGTTCTTTCTCTAGCTGTCACGCATCCAATCGGGTCACCATCTAGGCTTGCCAGCTAGGGAGGGGTTTTTTTCAGGTGCCCACAAATTTTTATTCTATTACATTATGCTTTGGTCTATAATTTAGCTCTCAAGGAAAATAATTATATTGCTCTTATTTTCAAATCTAGAGCGTACTCTCGTTCAATAAGTCTTTACTATGTACAAACTATCTGTCAGGGTATTGTAGGCACTACACCTTCCACACATGGAGTTTATAATCTAATGGACTTCATGTAACCTCTAAATACTGACAATAAAATCCACGAGTGCTCGAAATTTTTAAAAAGACACTAGGGAAGTTAAGTTATTTGGAGTAGGCCATTATCATTGTGGTAAGCATTCAATTCGGAATAAGAACAAAAAAGTATATTTTGATGCTGATACACAGAAAATAGTACATTCTTAAATGAATTCTGCTACCTATTAACTTCAACAATGGACAATTTAATTCAATCTCAGTTTTCTCATTTGTAAGATAACTAAATGACAATGTATGTCTGAAACCAAGAAAATACCGTAAGTCAAACAAACATAAGGACCAAACTACTGACTCACAAAGCACAGCTTCACTAAAGCACCGCCTTCACTTACAGTAACAGATATCTCAACGGCGAGTTTGCAGTTCAAGACTAGTCCTACACTCGACTGGACGCTGGATAAGCGATACACAATATGTGTGGTTGTGTGCACGTGTGCGCACAGAGAGGGCATTTTTGAGAGCACTAGAAAATGCGACAGGGCCGTATGCTGGATAACTGAGTCAACGCTGACTTCCTTAGATGTGGGAAAGCCGGCGTGGCTGGGCAGGAGAATATCCTTGCTCTTGAAAGATGCACACTGAAAGATTTTGGGGTCTCTGTTGACTGACATTTTTACTTTTCTGTGGGTTTTAAAAATCTGCAAAGTAAAAACACATAGTCTGCAGACTACCTGCCTCGGAGGAAAAAACGCTCGTGATACAATGTTAACGTAACCTCTTAAAAGCTGAACAAAAATATGAAATCGTAACTACTCCAAGTATGAGCGAAGACCTTCCTAGGTAAGGCCACCACAACTTCAAGTGTTTCTATGTTAAAGTGCAGGGAAGGGGCATACAAACCACCGAGATGTTCGAAGTGTCTCAACGTTCAAAACCAAAGCTTTTTTCCCCCGAGCGTCCACCGCAAGGGGGACCAAGTGTCTCGCCACGATCAGGCGGGCCGTGGCAGGGCGGCGAGGGACTGCACCAGGGGAGGGCACCGCTCACCAGTGTGAACAGTCGTGCAGGCTGTCGTGCAGGGCCTTCCGCAGCACCGAGTCCTTGTCGTAGATGCCCCAGGTGGCCTGCAGCACTGAATCAAGCAGGCAGTCTCCTGCGGTCCGGTTCCACAGCGCGTAGAGCCGACTGTCCAAGCGGGTAGCCAGCTCCAAGGACCAGTTTATGATCGGAGATTCCTCTTCTAACTCTACGTGAGGATGTAAACAGTTATGTTCACTGTCACACCTGTACAACTAAGGACGTGCAAGCAAGCACCTATCCTCTAGATGTTAACAGTTTTATGTCTAATGTACTAATAAACACCTCAAAAACGGTGTCATTTGAAATATAAACCTTTTGAATAGTCAAAGCAGCTTGTGGCACTAGGATAATTTACTCAACTTTTAAATTCTTTACAATTTATTTTCAAAATCATTTCAACATGAAAATGTACTCAGTCTGAAAGTAGAAAACCTCAAAAAACTTTTATACCTTTATTTGTGCAATCTATCACATTTCGGAGCTGTGAACAAGCGTTTTTCCCCAGTTTTACTAAAATACAGTTAACAGAATATTTGTAAAAGCATACTACAGCACCGTTCAAAGGACTTTACATTTTTAATTTAAAATGAAAATAACACGAGTTGACCATACACTAAACTGCTCCAAACCTCACAAAGCAAAACAACAGGTGCACTGAATTCGATGAAGGTCAACGACACTCAGCTCCTCGCTCACCTTTCTGAACATCTCTATCGAGCACCTCATCGAACAACTTTTCTTGGACTGTGGGAGGCAGGTCTTCAATATCTACAAAGAAAAAAGACTTAAAATATCTTCTTATATCTCGTATCGAACAGCCACGACGTACACTTTATATATCTGACAACTTTTATAACAATTAGACCTCAAAAAAGAATAAAAGGGAATAAAAAAAAATAAAAAAAGAATAAAATAAAAGGGAAAAAAGACAAGACTACCTGATATTCATGAAATTTTTTGTCTGCTCTCCCCACAGTCTCAACCTCTGCTCAGGCCTGTCATTTTCAGACTTTGGAACCTTCTTATAAAAATGAATGAACCACAACTTTTGGCTCACAGGCTCTGTTTCTGTCATCTTCCTCACATTCTCTAGCCTCTGTTCAGTTCACTGAATAAAAACGATGGCCCTCAACATTTTTTACATGATGTTTTAAGCTATTTTCGATTACAAATAAAAATCTAATCATCACAGGGTAAAGCTTAAATAAATAAAGCTTTTAAAAGGCTTAGTTATTATTTCCTACCATTTGTAAATGCTCCTGTTCATGTCTGAATATAAAAGCTCAGAACACTCAGACCAAGATAGAAGCATTATTTTAGAAACTTTTGACATTTGGTGCATTTATTCAATGCCAACCGATAAAACCGTTCTAAAAGACATTTCCGATTACCCCTGAATTGAAAAATGGAAAGCTGCTTCACAACTATATTAGAAATTAATGTAATGAGTAAATAAAGTTAATGGTACTTTCAGAAGAATGCCAGTACCCTTGATTCAAATAACTCGAGTCTTCCCATCAAAAGCCCACGTCCTAATACTACCTCCTAATGCCTGGTAACCAACAGCTACCTGATTTCAAAATAACAGGCATGGAAAGAAAAGAAAAGTAGACCGATAATATTTTTAAAAACCAAAGAGAAAAACAAATGGGTAAAACAGATTTTTAAAAGCATCTGAGGGGGCGGGAGGGGGCAGGTAAGGGCCTAAAACAGGTGGTGACAGAAGGAAATTAAGCTTTGGGTCGTGACGCACAATGACGTGCGTCACGACGTATGACATGACGTATGACAGGACTGTACACGTGAAACCACGTGATTTCATTAACCAGTGTCACCAATAAAAACACATCACCTGAGGCCCACAAAGCAGACAGTTACTATCAGCTGCCGCCTTCTCCCAGACCTAAAATCAGCTTACAAGTAGCTCTCACACTGGTCACTTCCAGTATGAATTAGGTGGCCAAGTATCGCGAGATAATAGTAATTAACACAGCAGTTACCTGCTCTCTAACAGAACCACGATCGCTCAGACACGAAAACAACTAGAATGAAGTGGAAATGCCGCTCACACTGAAATGGGAGTTACCTGCCGGCAAGGTGAAGGTCACAAGGTCAGTGAGAAAGTAGCAGGCGAAGTCCCCCTTCCTCTGATGCAGAGAGGCCGCCACCTCTCGCCGGATCTGCTCGGTGAGCTCAGGACACACCATTGCAGGAATACACTTTGCTGCTTGCTGAGACACCTTCAACACAAAAGACACCTTCCCCTGCATCTCATGCACCATCAGCGGAAGCAGAAAACAGCAGTATTTTAAAGAAATTACCCAAACTTCCCAGTAAGCCGAAGCGGTGGGTTTTGTTCTGTTTTGTTGCATTTTAAAATCACACGGGTGTTGGGCATTATGTCCCCACCAGTGGAAGGAGCAGTAGGACTTCCCAGGAAAACAGCCGTAAAAGCCAGAGACCGCTGTCCCCCGCAAGGAAGGCCGGGCGCGCGGCACACCCACCTCCGTGAGCAGAATGGCCAGCATGTCCTGCCGCTGGAAGCGAATGGCCAGGTGCACCAGGGTGTAGCCCACGTCGAAGGCAGACGGGCGGTTCAGCAGGCGCACTTCGTCTGCTGAGAGCTGGCGTGCAATGTCCCCTCCCGATGACTTGTATGCTTCTATAGCAGCTAAATCCCCTTCCACCACCCCTAAAACAGGCATCGAGACAGAGAAGAGGTTAGTTTTACTGTTCTTCAAAGAGCATCACCCTCTAGCATTCCCTCTAAACTCCAAGTGTTTCTGTGCGTCCCGGATCCTGGGTAGCATTTAAATGTCCTAGAGAATAAAGAAGCAATTAGTGTCTCTCCCTCCCTTAATCTTCCTTCCGGAACAGACAGCCTCGTCCGGCACTCACCTGCACACCGCGCTGGCTCCGTGCTCTGGCGGGGCTCATGGGAGCTGTTAGGATAGGTTAGTGGGATTGGAGCTCAGTAACCTGGCCAGAGACACCAGACGTCACAGCAGACACGAGGCCCTGCCCGGCCCTGCACTGCGAGGCCCAGGAGACGGGGTGCGCTGCTCCCCGCGGGCACCGGCCCCAGGCCCTTCACACGGCGTGTGTAAAGCCAACCAGAACAACAAAGGCTGGCCTGCCACTCTGCCGCTCAGCCTTAAAGCAATTCCGAGCAATTAAGACCAGTTTCATCGTAAATAAACACACGTTTTTTGATTTCGCAATCTCTCAGAGCCTAGTCTTCATTACACCCATGAAGAATTAATTGTTAGCGCAGTAAAACTCAGATGATTTTGAACAAAAATATGCTAAAATAAAACATTATAACCAGTTGGGGGAACCGAGTATCGCCTTTCCAAATCCATAAAGAACTTTCCATCCCCACTCATCTTAACACAAACTAATGTCAGGTGAAGACAGTGACGTCTTTTGCTAAGCAGTGATGTACATCCATAGATAATAAACAGCCTTGGCAAAAACTGAAGGTGTTGCTTAGCTTCAAATGTGCCTGTGTTTAACAAATAAAACCAAGACCGTAGGACCAAATAATCTTAAGTTACATCGGGAAACGTTTGTTGGGGAAAATACTAACACTGAAAGTATTCTTAGTGTCTTTTTTAAAGCATTTTTAATTGCTATCTTGAAATAGGAATTAAGTAAGAGCTATGCCTTAAGAGTATGAGAGACTGGTGCAATGCAAAAGACACCCCCCACCCCCATTATTAAAAATACACAGCTTTGAAATGATCAAATTCCCACATTCGCTGAGAGCACCATGTCGGGTGACATGAGACACACAAAGACAGCAAAGAGAGATTCCTAACTCAGAACGGTCCCTTCATCACATCTGTGAGCCACAACAGGCCAGCTTCGAAAGTTTTCTGGGAATCCCAGATTCTCTCCCCCAAAACATGACCCCTGACCAGCCACATACATGTTTCCGGTTAAGAATCCGTGTATCGAATGCGAGTGCCTTCTCAAAGGCATTGTCATTTTCACAGCAGTGTAGATTTGACACGCTCCTCACCATCAACACGCACGTCCAGCTGAACCCCACCTCCGAGCGCAAAAGGGCTTCCGAAGGCCCTGTGAGGCAGAGCATCCTGGGGAAGTCCGGCGCCGGGGCCAGAGGCACAGGCGGCTGGCGCGACGAGGAGGGTGGCCCTCCTCCAGAGGGAAGCCGGGGGACAGCGCCCGACGCGCTTCGTGAAACCGGCCCACCTCGGTCAGAGAGTCAAGGACAAAAGAACGCTGAAATGTCTGCTTGGCTTGTTTCAGAGAACAGATGAGAAGCTGGTGGAGCTCACGACTTTGTGAATAACTTATTTTATTTTTGGGGGGTGGGGAACTGAACGCGCCCTACGCGATTTCCTCGTGCGTGTGCGGTACTGCGTCACGACGGCCGCTGCTGTCCACTTCAGTCCCCTCTAAGCTCTGCCTGCTGTTCGGGGCATCAGCACCACCGGCCCTCACGGCTCTTAGCTTTAACCTAAACGTACACACACATAAATGTCTTTCTATGCACTTCCAAAAACCACCCAGGGACCAAAAAATATCTCATCAATTGACCTGGAAAGAGAGAGACGTGCACGGCGCTTGTATACGCGTGCGTGTATCACGCACACACACATATGTTATTTTTCAAAGACGAAGATGAGGTATTGCAAAGCTAAACACCAACTATTTTCATCCTTTTGATGGAGTAACGGGAGATGGTCTGAATCCCCATCCTCACTATTTTTAGCTAACCATTCTAGCTGATGTTTGGAGAAATCTCTTCTTAGAAATTCCTGAAGGAAATTCATTTCCTTCTGTTTCTGAGGAATTTCTGTAACTAGGAGCTTGGGGGCGGAGAGGCAGGGGGACGATGACAGACCAGATACACAGCAAAGTGAGCAAGCTGTGCTTAGGAGTTACGATGTACAATGTCACCCAGTCTGCCTTTAAAGAAAGTGTTTTTTAAAAAGGCAAGCAGAACGTCCTATGGTGAACTGCATGGTATGTGGATTGTATCTCAATAAAGCCGGCACACACATGCACATAACATACATACAGGATTTGTACGTGGCCTAATCCTACATGCCAAAACCCTTCATTAATTGCTCCCCCCCAACCCAAGCTCTGCACCGAGCGCTGCCCACTGCCCAGCACGGAGTGACTGCACAGAAAATGCAGCAAACGAGGGGGGCGGGTGGGACAGACGCTGTTCTCGCAGTCTGCACGAGGTGGAGCGCTCTCAACTTTCCAGAACATGAAAAACACAAATTTAAGTATAGACACCAAGTAGTATTTAAAAGAAAATAACTCTACCATCTGTTTCGGGAATATAGAATTCCATTCTTTCATTAGCCATAATTAAGAGCTCACAGTTTCAGTCACTGGTGAGTTTTTAGCTACAAAGATGAGTAAATGTATTACAAACCACATTTCTTGAGAACAACAACAAACTGTCCAAATTTCTGGTGTGTCCTTATCACACACTGTTCAGAGAGAGCTACTGATTCAAGTTTAGACAGCTTCTGGAGAGACTGGCTGCCGTCACAAACGTGGTATTTAAAAGGATTTGGCCTGTATGCAGATCACTTAAAGTTTTAACCACCAAATGTTTTCTGCGTAGGAGAGGAAAAAAGCACCAGATTATATGCAAAGCAACTTAGAAAACGTCTCTGAGTCCTTCACATCACGTTGCATTTTTACCACCTTTTACTATTAGGGAATAAAAAGAAAGTAGGTAGAGGGATTGGAAGACAGCGAATGACAGCAAATCAGTGTAAGCGGTGGACTCTCGCTTCAGACGGCAGACCAGGAGAAACCGGAGCTCCTGCAGGGAGAAAGCGGTGACGGACGCACGCTCTCTCGCTTGCTGACACCTCACCCTGCCTCTCGGAAGCATCTTCCTCTCAACAAATGTGCATTACACGATCTATCCATTCCTCTATGCTATGCAGACAAAGAAAAAGACAGCTGAAGGCACTCTGAGAAGGTGAGCTTTATAAAACTAACCTGCAGTATCATCACACATTCAAAACTGATCAAGTGAAATACACAACTAGCTAAGTAGAGCTGTGTACTTACAGGTGAAGTGTTAACATACTTTTAAAACCATGACGACCTACGAGTAAATGTACGCTACGATAGCAGAAACCACAGACGTGTTTAAAAAAAAAAAAAAAAGGCTCATACACAATGCCTTACTTGCTGGGCCGGAAGTAGAATTTAACATGGTTTGAAGCCACCGGTCACAGTTCACTGGGGAATTCACAGCTACTATGGAACTCCGTTGGTGAGACTATGGTGCTGGCTTATAGATGTTTAGAAAGCAGACTAATTTTTTTCCCCCATGTATGGCACAGTTTTCAAAGTTTTGCCTTGTTTTCTTTTGTGACATAAAACCACGATGGTAATAACTAACTTTGAAAAGAATGCCAAATGGTAAAGAAGAAGCCAGGACTTACCTGAGCCCACGTGGGCCAGCTCAACACTACCCTGGAGTTCCAGGGTAGCTGTGACAGCACAGCATGCTTTATGCTGTGGGGTCAGGGTGGACTTGGAGGCAGCTGGCGCAATTTCAGGAGCCCTTAAAGAGAAAAGTTAGTTTTAAGTGGTAATGTTCAGAACGCCCGTGACCACGGTCGGCAGAGAGGCAGCCACGGCCGGCTGCAGCACCTAGGAGGCTCCTCCTCTCCCCAGAGCCTGATCATCTAACCACCTGGCCTGCTAGGAAGGAAACTGCCACCCGGACACCTTGTCTACCTGCTCCTAACCATCAGGCTACGCAGTTCCATCGTGAACTTGGTTCAGATAGTCACAGCAGCCTCTCTCCATACTCAAAGATGAGCTGCTTTTTCAATAAAATGACCTCGGCAATCCAAAAACAGTTGGAGCAGAACAAACGAATCACCTCCAGATGGACTTTTCATGTAATAACCAAGGGCAACAAGGTAAAACCTACCATTTCTAGTCCTAGAATAGTGCTAGAGAACAATAACCTTGTTAAAAACCCAAGAGAGATAAAAATCCCTACTGGTAATAAATCCTCAAGTTTAACCTAATCCATACTATAGCAAGATGAGCTTCCATTCACTCAATAAATTCACTCCATTGTGAAAACATTCTCTTTAGAAAAATAAGAGATAAAGGAAATGATAGGGAAGTTAAAATAGTCTCTAATCAAGGCCTTTAAATGTCCTATTATTAATCATGACAAACTGTGTCAAACACAGCTTGTGTTTTGGGGAGTATTGCTCCTTACACCTTTGATCAGACTGTTAATAACCCAACTGCTGTGGAAATACGATGTCCCAAGTTATGAGGAAAACAGGATTGAGCGACACCTTCTAAGGAAGGTCCCCCCCGCAGGAAGAAGGGCTGGGGAAGTCCCAGGCAAGGACGAAGCAGCACCTGTCACAAAGTCGTCTTTGGTACGGTGACCGGAGATGAGGACCAAAGTGAACAGGTTAACTAACGATGAATGTGAGTTCGAACCACAAAGGGCACTGAAAATATGGCCGGAAGAGTCATCGGAGGGGATGTGACGGTCCTTAAAACACGCAGGTTCTCGTCATATGAAACAGCGTGTGTCAGAACCACATCTCCCACTGACGCCGAGTCCCAAACACTCCTCTGACTTCAAATAAAAATTTCTTCTGTTGTACTGCCAACGGATCCAGGCAGAATCTAAAACCAAACTTCAGATTTTTAGAATGATACTATTTTAGGTAGGCCTGGAGGAACAGAAGAGCCTAGCCCGCTCTCCCTTCCAAGTGAGGGTAAATGAACATTTTTAAAATGGGCTGGGGGGAGGGAAGAGAAAAGGAAAACCTCTCAAAATACTGACAGAATTCAGACAGAATCATCGAAGTGGAAGAGAAGGTAAAAAGTTACTTAGTCCACCCTGACGCGGTTCCCCAGGTTTCAGCACAAAACAAGGAAGCCCCTATCATTTGCCACTGGAAGAGAAGGCTGCACAGTAAATTCATGGCCCCCCAGTATCCAAATAAGCTGAGCAGTAGACGTTCCCCAAAAGTTTCGGGCCCATGCATTTAACAAAACCCATTAGACGTCAATCGTGTCTAAAACCGAACTTCACCATCTCCTGTGTTTGGGAAAATGATTCTGCTGCCCAACCAAAGTGCCCAAGCCAAAAACCTAGGTATCTCTTAAGGCCAACATCAATTCTTTCAAGTTGGGTCCATCCTGCCTTGTAAGTCTCTGGAATACATCCACTGCCTCTCCCGTCGGTGAAGACCATGCGTGCTCTCTCACCTGGACTGCGCTCCCTTCCTCCTAAATGGAGTGCTTTCCCACACGGCTATCCCCTCCCAAACTAGTGTCCATGCCGTGACCAGCGGGATCCTCCTACACCACGAACCCAAAGAAGGCAGTCCCCTTCCAAACGCCTACCACCGCCCTCATGCTAAGAGGCAAGCTCCTTAACCAGATTAATGGGCTCCCAAAGGTCCCACACTCCCCCTCCTGACTCTGGGGTCTTAGCACGAGCAAGTCCCCTGACACACTCTTCCCTCTCCCAAGGTTCTGGCTTAGATGTCACTTCTTCCTGCAAGCCCTCTCCAAATCTCCGATGAGATGGGGGTCTGCACTGCCCTAGTGCCCCCCCTTCCTCTGCTGCACTCATCACACTGTGCTCACGGCCAAACCCCATCAGACCACAAGCCCGCAGAGCCACGACGGTGGCCGTGGTGCCTGGCAGCACCCAGTGACTCTGGATGCATAAACGGATGGGCGGGTGGACAGACAAGGAAAAGGGAAAAACTAAGAATTTTTAAAAACAATGGGTGGGTGGAGCAGGATGGACATTTGTCTCATCGGGTTTTTAAATATCTAATAAAGTCATAATTGCTTAAGTAAATGTGTGATACTGATGTTAAAACAATCAAATAAAGAGCCTCAAAATGAATGATATCAAATCATTGTTATTTTTTTTATTTTTTTAGGCGAGGCACCCCTTGGTTGACCTCACACATTGCCAGGACCTTGTAAGCTTACAATCCCTTATTCTTTTATTTATTTTTATTGTTTACGTCTACAGCACCTGGTCTTCCTAGGTGGTCTCCCATCCAGGTACTAACAAGGCCCAACCCTGCTTAGCTTTCAAGATCAGGCAGGATGGGGCTTGTTCAACGTGGCATGGCCGTAGACCCAACATGATAGCATTTTAATTCAAAATGTAAAGCTCAACAAAAAATGTATATCGATGACATAAAAATGAAAAAACTGAAAATACACAAAGATAACATTTCCTCTAGACAGTGATACTACAAGCTATTTTTACTTTTCCATAGCTTTTCTTATCTGAAATAGTTTACAATGAGTATGCTCCGCTTTTATTATTTAAAAATGAAATAAACGTTCACGTACTGTTACAGGAAGTCGGTAAGGATGTCTGAATTTGATGAAACAAGAACTAATGACTCGTCCATCCACAGATGAATGGATAAACAAAATGTGGTACACATACATGTGGGGGTGGGGAAATCCCCCTGGTCTCCCTCGTAGTTCTTCTGGCTGGTCTAATGATCAGACTGACACAACAGAGTAACACACTAACACGTGTGTGCACAGAGCTCCGTAAGGATGGTTAGAGGAGGAAGAGCCAGGCAGGTGAGGCCGTCCTGAGCTGAGCCTGGAGGGCTGTGGTTTGGGACTACAAAGGGAAGGAAGACAATGTACAGGAAGACGGAAAAAGCGAATGTCTCGTAAACCAATGTTTGCTGGGCCATCTTTAAAAACGGGACACAGAGGACTTTAATCAAAAGGGCCTTGCTGGTCCCTCCCTGCTGATATGGGACAACACCTGTACAATTCTAATCCTTTAGCGGGAATTGATATGGGACATCTCTTGCAGAGTTCTTAAAAAATTTTTTTTAAGTAAACCTAGTTAAGTTTTCCTTTCTCCTTTCTTTGGGAAAAGGCCCTCTCCCCCAAATCCAGATAATAACCCTGAAACTGGTAACTCCAGTCCTCCGGCTTTTGATAAGCATCATCGGACCATCAGACGGAAATGGCCATAGGCCAGGCAGGGCCCTTAGAGTCTGAGAGGAAAGGGGACTTTAGGCCAAAGGTGTTCTTAATTCCTTTACTAGCTTAGTAGACAAATCAATAATAGAAATTAATAAATATATGATTTAAGTTTGTATTTCAAGTTTGTATCTTCTTTTCCTTGTCTAGAGTCTGAGGCAGCTCTTCAGTAGGAAACCCGAGACCCCGCCCTGGCTGAGGCAGAGAGGGAAAGAGCTCCACGGAACCCCTGTGGGCAGGGACCACGACCCTGCTCAGCAAGACGCAGATATGGAAGACACCTCCTGTCCCACCACATTCATACTAACAATAAGGGCATTCGTGGCTCTTAGGAAAGAGTTAGGCAGGAAAGTTAGATAGGGGGTCTCAGCTCTGCTCGCAAAAAAGACACTGAGGTCATCCTATACTAGGAAGGGTCCACCCCAGCCCACCCACAATTAAGGAAGCCAGAAGGCATTTCTGGGCTAAAAGTAACTCAGACCAGCAAACAAGCAGGCAGAAAATTGGGTCCTAGTTTTAGCCAGTCACTCGCACCTGTGCAATGAAGACCCAGACCTCCAACTCACCTGAGCCTCACTATACCATCATTATAATATGATGCATATGCCTGGAAGTTCATTAATATCATAATAGACTGAATTCTGAGAAGGAACATGCGCAGAAAGCAAATGATGAAGCACTGAGTCCTGTCCATCTTAATTGTCAATCAAGGACCGCTCCCCTCTAAGAAAAGTGACCAACCACAGCAAATGGGAATGAAAACCCCGAGGGCTTTGTCACCAGGCCTTTCGAGCCACACGTCTCTTGCTCAGCCCGCTTCCACGGCTGGAAGTGTCTTTCTCTTCTATTAAAACTTTTCTTCTCTACTGAATTGCGGTGTCTTGCTCAATTCCTTGTACGAGACATCAGAAACCCGGACGACGTGCAGGGACGGGACCCCCGGACACTGTCGCACACACTAGTTCACATTAACCCACAATTATCTACAGGGACGGCGCCCTTACTGGAACACGTCCTCTATCTAAATCCTTGTAGGCAGTTAGGGGCAGGTCAGAAGTTCTTCCTGAGTCTTCTGTTTCTTAACAATAAGCTTAAGATTATCCATATCCCAAAAAAGGGGCATATCTTTGGGTGGAAAACCCTGCTCCCCCCACATACAACAGGATATTATTCGGTCTTGAAAGAGGCATTACGGCACATTCTACAGCATCAGTGAAACGGAGAGACACTCGGTGAAATGAGCCAGTCACAAGAGAGTGTTACAGGGAGTCAGACGGTGCTGGTCCAGGCGAGGAAAGGGGACCTGGGGTCTGGGGGCCAGTGATGGCGGGTGCGGAGTTTCAGTTCTGCAGGATGAAGTTCTGGAGAGGGACAGGACAGTGGCTGGTTACAGCTGCACAACATTGAAGGCGCTTCATGCCACTGCGCTGTGCCCTGAAAATGGTTAAGATGGCAAATTCTGTTACAATTTGCCACAATTACATTTTTTAAAAAGATACAAGGACACTATTCAGAGATATTAGAAAAGCTGTTCAAATAACATCACCTACCTATGTAGTGTTCCTTCCTCCTCATAAAAAGATAAATGTTTACATTTTCTGTCATCGTAACCAAATTGAGGGTCACTCTATAAAACAAATGGCCTGGACTCTGAAAATGCTAATGTGAAAGTTTAAACTAAACAAGACCCACCTGAGGGCACTGTTTAGATTAGGGGAGACTAAAGTGAAGAGACAACTAAGACAACAGGTATAGTCCTCGGCTGAAGGCAAGTGGACCAACAGCTATTAGTGAAACTACTGGTAAAAATAGATATGGACTTTGAATATTAATTTTTTCTAGATCATTCTATTGTACGGTCATACCAGAGAAAATGTCTGTTTTTAGTACATGCCGAAGTACTTAGAGGCAAAATGGCATGACATCTGCAGCTAATTCTCAGATAGTTCAGGAAAAACTCACAAAGACAGACAAAGAGAGACAGCTGGAGAGAGCACAAATGTGGCAAAGTACTAACAACTGTAAAATCCAGGTCAGAGGCATGCGGCGTTCGATGCATTATACTTGTAAGTTTTCTACAGGTTTTGAAATTTCTCAGAATAAAAGGTTGATGGGGGGAAAAGCGGTTGTCTCTGCACGGCAGGCCTGGAGGTGGAGAGAAGAAAACTATTGCTTTTCTTTATAAACTCTTCTATCTCTACTGCTTGACTTTTTAGCCATGTGTATAGTTCAATAAACGTTTAAAATTAGTTATTTTATGGTAAACAGTAAAGTCCTCTGGAGTATAAACATGTTTTTATACTTAAATGATGTTTGGATTTCATCATTCAATGTGTTCACTTAATATAGTGCTTTTCAAAAATGAAAGCCTTTACTACAGCAGTAATACATATTCAGAAGTCAGTATCATGTAATCAGGAATCACCAGACACATTCACATTCCCTTTCTCGGCATAAGGAGTTATTAGCTGGCAGGCCTGCATAATCCATCATTTCTAAAACCCAGGAATTATGTCTCAGACAGACTAAAGGCACCCAGGAAAACACCGCCAGCCTTCCACCTCTGCCACTGCCGTCCATTGCCGTCCATTGCCTAACACACTCGCTTCTGGAAGCTTCTTATTCGATCCCAGGTGGCAGCAAGCACTTTCAAAAGCCTGACTGAATTGGCCAGGGGAAAGAAAATGGGGTGCAGTCCCCAGATTAAAAACCTTTAAATTGCTGAGAATTATCAGAATTCACATAGAGAAAATGACATATAAAATGGCATTTTATATCTCGAGTTCCGAAATCACAAAAGGAAATCCTTAGGAAACAAAAACCATCTGAAGAGACTACTCCATTCACGGTGCTAAAAGTTAATTCCATTATCTGCACCATCAGCTACCTTGGATGGGAGGGAGATTCACAAGCAAGAACCTGCAGAGAGTGAAGACACCGGGGTTGCTTCAGCTACACCCCCCACACACACACGGAGAGAGCACCACAGGACCACACACGGTTACCCACGGGGGGGGGCGGAGGCACTGCCAGCATCCTAGCGAGCACTCTGCTTTCCTTTCACGGGTACAGGGCCCAAGGCCTGCCGCAGGAGTCTGCATACACTGTGGATTCTATTCAAAGCTTTTAATAGACTATTTTAACTCCACCCATTTTTTAGTGTTATTTTTTAAATCACATTAAATTTTGAAATCTCCTGGTTTTAAATGTCTCAGACCGTAGACCTTCTCCCGGGGCTCTGCCTGCATTCACAGGTAAAGCAGCTTGTTTAAGGAGCACAGGGCACTAACGCAGAAGAGCATCAGAGCCCTCAGGCTGGGATCAGTGCAAAATCAAGTTCAGAATCAAACAGAATCCTGCATCCTGGCATAAACCCAACACTGAAAAGATAGCAACAACTTAAAACAGTGGACAATTTCATCAGCCTCCCCTCTACACACCCAAAGATGATCTCCAAAAATTAAATATCAGAACATCCATCTGCTTTGGGGCTATGGACTCTGAAGCGGTGAGTGCCCAGAGCACTGGCGCAGGGCAGAGAACATTCTAGAGATGGAAAACAGACAGTGCGAAGAGCTGTAGTGTCCCACCTTAAAAACAGGCAAACACAAGCTAAACAAACAGACCAAACAGCACAGAAATGCCACGCGAAAAATCAAGTTCAAACAGTGTGACCTAACTAAGGAACGCTGGCTATTAATAGTAGCAAGTGACAGATAATCTTGGGACACAGCAATCAGCTTCCTATGGGCATATGTATCTACCTGATTTTAACCATACTGCGCAGGAAAAAGCACCGTATCCTGTGATTTACAGAAAGAACTACGGATCTGGTCTTCATCCCCGGCTTCTGGCACAGAGCTCCTAAAACCCTGCGATTTCCTAGTAAGAGCCATCTTTTGTTATCTTTAGTTCTGCTCCCAGTTCCTGAAATAGCTCCAGATAAAGGTGAAGTGGGTGCTTTTTGTTATTCGTATAACAAGCCCCTTTTCGCCAGTTCTGAGTTTAGGTTAACGGGGTGACTGGAAAAAAGCCCTAAAAGCGGGGAGGGGGTGACTGCCAGGGGAACCCACCACGTGATTGGAGGGAACTTTCAATCCCACCCCTGCCTCCTGGAGTGGGGGCTGGAGACTGACTCAATCGACCAGGCCAACAACTGAATCGATCATCCTGGAAACTGAGCCTCCATCAACATCCCTTGGGGTCTGGAGAGCTGTGGGGTGTGAGGGTCCGGGCTGGGGGGCGCATGCAGGCGCTGGGGCAGTGGCGGAGAAGACGGGGCATGGGACGCTCCACGCCCCTTCCCTTGCCCGGTGCTTCTCCTTCCCCCTGGCTGCCCCAGTTGCAAATCCTTTTATCATAAACAGTAGCACGGCCAGTGAAATGTCTCCCTGAGTTCTCTCAGTCATTCTAGCGAATTAACTGAACCCAAGGCGGGAGGTGGGTTCAGTTAATTCGCTAGAATTCATTCAGTTAATTGCTGTGTCCCAAGGTGGGAGCCTGTGACTTACAGCCAGTACACGAGCAGCACAGGTAACCCTGACTTCTGACTGGCATCTGAAGGGAGCGGGCACCGAACCCTTAATCTGTGGGATCAGATGCTATATCCAGGTAGACAATGTCACAACTGAGTTAAACTGCAGAGTACCCAGCTGTAGTAGAGAGAATGAGAACTGCCTGGTTTGGCAAACTGCCCCCTCCCCACCCCGCGCTGCAGACACCCGGTGTCCAGCAGCGCTGGGAGTGAGTGGAGAAGACACACGCACAGGTGAGTTTTCCCTTACGAAGACTTCTCCGGTCTCCGACCAGAGAAAGACGGCACGGCCACACCACACCCAGCAGGTGACCTGGCCTCCTGAGCGGCCTCGGCCCCTCCCCTCCAGGGCGGGCGGACAGTTACATTTTTCCGAGTTTGCCACTGATGTGGGGCAACTGAACACTTTCAGCATAAAAACGCCAGCTTCACAGGGTGACCACACTGCAAGGTGTGTAAATGTCTAGTCGCTATGCTGTGCACCTGAAACTAATACTATTGTATGTCAACCGTAACTGAAACATAAAGTTTAAAAATTAACTAACTTTTCACAATTCCAGCTCCGACACGCACGTGTTATACAGCCTGGGTGGTCTTCCCGGACTTGGCTGTCACACCCGCCACGCCCACAACCCCGAACCCGTCCCGTCTTCCCCAGCAGCATCACCGGACAAGCTAAGGTGAGAAAGATGCAGCTGCGGTTTCAGACACGAGGCCAAAAGCCAGGTGGGAAGCAACAAGTCTAATGACAACGGAGCAAAATTCTCCAAGTAAAGCTTTTCATTTAGGACTGTAGGTATAGTAGACACACAAATGACTTTTCTTCTTTATGTTATACATTCATCAGATTATCAAATATCCACCAGTGAAGGTAGCTAGATAGAGAGATTAAAGGTAAGGAAATAGAACTTCAGACGTTTCATACCCATAGACTGCCTGGTGAAAAACTGACCCTCATCTACGGCCACGCTGCCCTCAACAAGCTCGGTCCCGTCTGATCTTAGAAGCTAAGCAAGGTTGGGCCTGGTTAGTGCTTGGATGGAAGACCACCTAGGAAGACCAGGTGCTGTAGACATAAAACATTTTTTATTTTAAAATAAATAAGTAAGAGATTGTAAACTGACAAGGTCCTTGCAATCTGTGAGGTCGACCAAGGGTTGCCTCGCCTAAAACAGAAAAAGAAAGAAAAGAAACTGAGGCCTCTCTACTCTTTGCAATAAGACCCTGTCGTACCTACTCACTCTGTCATCCCCTGACAGTGAGAGGTCAAGCTGGCTCCTGCTGGGTTGAGACGCAGGTAGTCTGCAGAAGATGAAGGTGAAGACTTTAGAAAGCTAGGAAGGGAGAACCCAGCCCTCAGGGGCGAAGAATTCTGGGTGAAGGTCTGTTTGTCCAGGTCCCAATGTCCACGAAGGCGTACCCGCTGACTGACTGAACAAACATCTGAATGCCTGCTGTGCATCAGGCACCGTCTTAGGTACCAGGACACAGTTGTGGACCTCAGGAAGCCGAAGCTTCTAAGGAAGAGAGAAACGAACAGTGAGGCGACTCAGGGTATCATTAGAAGGTGGCGTGTGTCGTGCAGACAGGACTGAGGGACGAGGGCGCAGGACAGGACCGGAATTCCGGATGCGGCAGTCAGGGGGGCCTCCCAAGGCACCGTTGGAGCAAAGAGCTTCAGGAAGCCAATCAGCTGAGCCTACCGGCGGGGAGGAGAGCGATCCGGGCAGAGGCGGCGGCGAGAGCAGCGGCTCGAGGTTCCGGGGCAGAAAGGCGGGGGTGCGGGGGGCTGCAGAGGAAGAGCAGGCCGGGAGCAGCAGGTGAGGTCAGAGGGGGACACGACGCACGGGCAAAGGGGTGCGGGCCGGAGCCTGGACAGGGCCAAGGGTCTGGCTTTCACTCTGAGGGACACAGGCAACCAAGTGGGAGGGCTCTGAGCGGTTTTCAAAGAGTGACCCCCCTGTGGAACACAGACTGCACAGGACGGCGAGGTCAGAGGTGGGTCACGGTGTGGACCAGGGTGGTGAGCAGCGCTCCGATTCAAAATATGTTCTGAAAGTAAAGCCAGTGAGATTTTGTGACAAATAGGAACGGGGCATAGAAGAGAAGACGTAAGGATGACCAAGGCTCTTGCACAGCGACTGGAAGAATGAACCTGCCACGGACCGAGGGGGAGACCATGAGAGCAAAGGTCGGAGGGAGAAACCGGTTCAGGTTGAGCCTCACGGAGCGGGAATGAGTTTCACTACCGACGGTCCTGACTCGTGATGGTCTGGCTCACGATTCTTTGGCCTTGAGGTAGAACCCGCAGGTCGAACATGGCCCTCCCCACCACCGCTGGTGACACGCGGTGCGGTGCCCCCCCACGATGCCAGCGGCCCCGTGCGCGTGCGGTGTCGCCAGCGTCTTTTGGATTTTGCGTTTTCTTTTTCCGCATCCCATCACGTCTACAAAAAGCCCATCTGCATCTCCTGCTTCCGGTCGGAAGAGGAGAAAGGCGACTGCCGTGGAGGCGATGGCAGCTGCCCAGCTGCAGGCCGGGGCAGTGCTCTGAGCCACCGGAAGCTACGACGCCCAGCGGGGCAGGTGTGCGAAGTGCACTTTGACTCACAGTATTTTCTAACTTACAAGGGGATTTTTTAAATCAGGACGAACCCCATCATTAAGGCAAGGGGCATCTGTATTAGATACTTAGGGGAAGATGCTGTGTGGGCAGCTGGACACGACTCTAGGGTTCAGGAATAATACAAAGAGTTGTCACACAGAGTTAATCTGGGCTTCTTAGCTGACCCTGCGCCTTTTCAAGGTCAGCTTGGGTCACACATGTCAATGCCCCTTAAAGAGCAGCTGACTCGATGCACGGAGGAACTGAAGTGGCGTGTGAGGTGGTGCTGCTCTCTGAGGACACGGTCCTCTCCCCAGTGACGGGCGGTCTCGGCCAGCACTGACACCAGTGCCTCCCAGAAAATACCTGGCACGGAACCGCGGACATTCCAGAGATAACGCGCATCTAAATTCACACCTCTGCCTCCACCATCTTGGCTGCCCCCAGATTCCACTTCTGTCCCCAACATCTTCTCCCCTCGTAAGATAACGTGACTGACGTGACACTCACCCCAGCAGTCACGTTAAAGGTCCTTGCACAGTGCGGACGGCGTGGTTTACTGCCGCCTTCCCTGCAACCGAATCTCCCTCACTCCCATTCTACCAGCGGCAAAGCTGGCCTGATGCGGAGGGTTTTTTTTTTCCAATTTCAAGTAAGGACGTATCACATTTGACACTTAGGTTAAGTTTTATACTCAACATACATTTTAGACTTGGTGTACATACTGTGGAGATATTTTTTTAGTATATGTGCTGCCAAAGAGAGTGCTGAGATGCTTTTTTTTTTTTTAATGTCTAACATCAGCATATCTAATGAAATCTGGAGAATACATGGCAGGCAGAAAAGGGAAAGCAAAGGTTAATTTTTAGTACATGTGAACTTCTGTTAATTAACGCAACACAATTCAAACACTGTTAATTAACGCAACACAATTCAAACAAGTAAAAAAAGTTATTAACATATTTCAGAGATCCACAAATGACTAGCTAATAAAGACAGAACCATAACCTTTTGTACAACAGTTCAAAAGTAAAACATATTTGCTGATAGGAAAGACAGAATCAACATTACCATGAACTGAACACAATCAACCCTTGGCCCTAAAAACCAAAAACTGTGGAGTGGGTGGAAACAGGGACTTCATGGCACAGAAACTGTTCTGTAAACAAAGCGAGAGCACATCCCGTATTAGTCCTAAAGCGGTACAGGGCCGGTCGTTCAGAAGGATGCTGGAAGGAAAAGAAAGGCAGCAGGAGAAGCTGGAGGGAGCAGTCATAAGGACGAAGGGCGCCATGGATGGGTCTACCTGGTTTCAGGGAGAGAACACGTTTCGAAGCAGGAGCTCTCATCCTAAGAGCCACAAACCTGAAGCAGCACTGAACCTCCGATTCCCAAAGGAGGCCGTGACCCCAGACTGCAACGCAGTCCCTTTCTACCTAAAAGCTTAGCGCGTGCTGCAGCATCGCGTCGCAGTGATCACATACACGGCACATGAGTGCCTGCAGACGTGATTCTAAGTGTGCTCCAAAAGGCAATCACACCGAGACGCAAGGCCACCAGAGAAGAGGGGACGTGGAGTGACTGCTCAGTGGGCACCGAGTCCTTCGGGGCTGAGGGAAACCCTTCAGAACGGGACAAGAGTGGCGGCTGCGCTCCACCGTGAGTGCACGAAACGCCAGCGACTGCCACTTCCCAAACGGTGAGTTCTATTCTGTGAGTCTGGCCTCAATTAAAAAATAACAAAACCATTTAGTATCTCCTTATGAAAAGAAGACAGTCAACAACACCAAGAGTGTGACCCCAACCCAGATAGGGAGGGAAATGGGATGAAACCAGACGGCCCAGAGAGCAGGAGACTAGCGCTGGGCTCTCACACCCAGCCCTCGGGGCAGGAGGCACCAAGTGCCCGCTGCGTTCCATGCTGAGACATCCTTTTGGCCAGGACGAAACTAAGATTTAAAACTCAGATTTCTTGAAATAGGACTCCTCTCAGGACTTGCGGGTTTATACAGTTACATCTTCCATATTCCTGGGGCTACATTCAGGAGTGCAACCAAAAGAAATACTGGGAAAATGTGTATATACAACTAAGCCACGTTTAAGGCTTAGCTATTGTTCCACACGATATTTAATTTTAGTATTCACTCGAACCTTCCTTTACAAAACTAAATGCCAAAGCAAGCACCATACCCAAGTAATTCAAATCGTCAAATAGCTAATCTACTCAAAATGCAAAGAGAGATGAAAATACAGAAAATCAAATAACTACTTTTGCAAATTACATCACAAACAATTAACGCACAGGGTCAACAACCAGAACAAGCCCAGTTCTGAGCCAGGAACTGGGACCGATATCCAGAACTTCCTCAGCAAAGCATTAAACCAAAACCACAGAACACACAAATCACAACTGGACCTGTAGAATCAGCTGGCCTCACCAAAGCAGTTTCAAAAAGTTTGCAAATATTTACTAGATGACGTTAGTGTTAACTTAATATCAGCATTTTCAAGGTCAACATTACGTGTGTCCGACTTCGTGGAGTCACACATTTTTGTGATATTTTTAACATCTGACTAAGGCCTCCACCGTCACAAGATGCTCACGGTGTTTACAAACACTCGGAGGCGGCAGCTGGTGTCCCCGTCACATCTTGTCACAGCACACAGAGTAACAGTTTTAAGTTCCAGGTATATATATTTTACTACCGCTGTGTGAAAAACTCTGTGTGCACTTAAAAAGTTTCTCCCTAATGATGAAGAAACACGCATACGATGCCATGGAGGCAAGTTAGTACAAAGTCACAACAAGATCACAAACATGGAGATTCTCATGCATGCACACTGAGAGCACAGCTGCCACCACGCTGAGTGAACTGGATGCTGAGTGACACTGACCCCGCTTCTACCTTTCACGTCACTTTGAATGACTTTTCCCATCCCACTGAAAACAGGGCAGAAACTTACCCACACAAGCATTGAGGAAGAGCCAATCGGTTTTCTTCATCCTGTTTTTAATCTGCTTTACTTTCTTAAAGTCCACTTCGAGCTCCTCCTTGCTGCCGACGGCCCCAGCCAATTCGATCCTCTGAAAATCCATCTTCATCTCTGAGTCTCGTCTCATCGCAGGAGGCGACCTTCTTTGGCTGTTCGCGCTGCTGCAGCTCCCCCGCCACCGAGCTCTGTCTTGCTCGTTGATGATGGAGGAAGCCTCTTCAGTCTCTGCCAACTCTATTGCTTCCATATTATTAGGTCTGGGATGATCGCAAACAACACATTTCTTAGCCTTGGCCCAGTTCTCATACGTGCAAACGGAACAGGTCCAGTGCTGGGTCCTAGTGTTCAGTTTATTTCTGTCATTGTACTCCTCGCAAGGATCGACAGAGAAGGCGACCGGCCGTGAGCCAGACCCTGAGGACTGCGGGGACTCCGTGGGGCTCCTGGTCCTGCGCTGGGACAGGCACTGGGTGCATCTGATCGCCCGCGGCCAGTTCAAGTACGTGCACATGTGGCACGACCACTTGTTCGCGTTCTCCACGCTGTACGAGGACTTCACCCGCGGCCTCGCACTGGAGTCCGGGCAGATCAGAGGGCTGCTTCCGCCTTCCGTGCTGGAGGGGTCCCAGTCTCTGCCCACATCGCTCGACCCGCTCTTAAATGGGTCTTCCGTGATGATCGTCCCGCTGGGTCTCTGGGCACGGCACATAGTACACTTGATTGCGGACGGCCAGTTTTCATACGTACAGTATTCACAAGCCCACTTAATTCCACGTTCTGACATTGTGCACTTCTTGAAGTGAGTTATGTCAGGCAGGAAGCTATAAATAATTGGGACATGGTTATTAAAACGATAATGACATGATTCCACCTCTAAAATGTGCCCCCGAAATAAAAGTACCCTTCCACTTATAAATGTCTCAAACGATGGATGAAATATTTTAAACTGTTCTTCGTTTTTTGATTCTGGTAGACACGGGGGATGAATTCCCAAAGAAAAACCTGAGATTTCGGGATTCGATAAAACTGCATTTCTGAATGCGAGGGGGAAGCCGGAGATAAAGGGAGGCTTACTGTGAAGAGGGACGTTGCTAACAGGAATGTTTCATTTCAGCCAGGTCATCACCATCAATTTGGAAAAGGAACCGACCGTTAAAAGACTCATAGGTAAAGAGAAGAACACAAACCAAGTATCTTGAACATATAACCAATCTCAAATTATGAACACAGGTTAGTATGCAGTCTAGGTATATAGTACCATGTTTGATTTACTAAAGAACGCAGAAGATCAAAATCAATTCTATCATTTGTCCTAATGGAGAAAAGCAGCTTAAAAGTGCTAATTATCCATAGTTCTTAATAAGCACAGGTAGGAAAGAAGGCTGAAATACATCTTACAATTCACAAACGACCCTGTGAAACAAATTTCTTTGATGGCCTATATCCTCAAAATCCACTTCTGTCTGAAACGCATAAAATAAAACTGCTCATCATCTCTACTTGGGACAATAAAATCCATGGAACGCTGCTCATTATTAGCATAGCACCTCAATATAATTTTAAATATTCATATTCAAAATATTCAATATTTAACATATACTCAAAATTCAATTCCTATTAAAAATATAACCACTGTTTAAAAGTGTCCCGTGAGTCTTCTCAGGGCTTCCTGACACCACATGACAATGAAGACTTCACTATTTAATGATGACAAACTCACAAACGAAGTCAGTAATGATTTTTTTAACAGCCTGAATTTAGACACTGGCCACTAAAGCCTCTCCGTTTTCTTAAATCCCTTCTCAACTAAATTAATGTCATCCTGCCACCCATTTATAACCAGCGAAATGAAAGAAATTCTAGGCAGAGTGACAGAAGCCGTTCCCGTCGCCTTCTCAGGCATTTTCTCTGAACCTGAGAGCTCAGTCTTCCACTTTGTAAGTGTGTTATGATGTCCCTGGCTTGCCAAGCCCTCAACCCACTTACAGTGTGCACTGTTAAGAGGACAAATTCACTATAAGAAAGGCTACTCGCACTTACTAAGATGTGAGTTTCCATGCTCTAACCTTCACCTTGCCCATGGTCAGAATACAAGTACGGTTTATAAAACAGATCCAAGACAAGATTCAGTCTTTCTGGGGGCTCCGATCCTGACTCTCTCATAAGACACTGCAACACAATGTCTAACTGTGAGCACTTTATTCCCGTCAAGGAGACTGAAACGGATTTACGTGAGCCTGCTACTTCATCCAAAAGTGTTTTTTAAAAGGCTTTATTTTAATCAATTCTCTATTTTTTAAATCAATTCTGTTTGAATCCTACTCACTTCTTTTACTAACGAACTATCTATTCAGAATTTTAATTTAACACGGCTGATGGGCTGGTCGGTGAAACTGGACATGGGAAAGACGCTTGTCTACAGAACTTTAAACGTGTAAATGTGCACTAATGAGCACAGCAACATGACCTGGTAATGCTAAATCAGTTCCTACCTCTACCGCTTACTACTGAAGGTGCTATAAACCAAGTATTTAAAAACAACAAAAAACACTGCTTGTACTTCATTTTGAAGCCTTTTTCTCCTTCAAGCAACAGCATTTTTTCCCCAACCCAGCTAATTTATATTTATCTTGCTTAGACTTCTAAGTTTATTCTGTGCACACGATTCCACACAATGAGATAAGAATGCTGAAGATCCGGGAACTATAATCATATAAGCACCCCGAAAACGAACATCGAGATTTAACGGCAGTTTTCATACTCATTAGGCAGTTTCTCCCCTTTAGTTTCCCAGGAATGAAATATAAATAAACTACTTGATCGTTCACTTGGAAATTAAAATAAGCAAGTAAAAACTGATCTTGGTAAGAACAAGCAACATAACAAATATAGCCAGGGCTACCATAAATAATTTCAATATTTCATTAAAAATAGCCACATTCAAAAACGCATGCTTGCTCTGACAGGCCTTACTCTGATATGGTTGTAGGCTCAACTGAGCAGTTTGTGAACTTACATTATCCCAGTTAATCATGGAACTAATATGCCAGTATAACATATTTAAATGTCCATGTCTGACCCCCCAAAAAAATAGTTTGCCGCAGAAAATAAAGAATCGTGTGCTTGGTGAACAGCCTGCCCCTTCCAAACATCCAGGTAATGAAATATGAAAACTAAGCTCAGAGTGCTAAGATAAGTGTGCTATGTTAGAAAATGATGTATACAGTGCCCTTTCCACAGGGAATTGAGACTGTGGGAATAGTGTTTTTTGGTAATGCAAAACTAAAATTTGGCAGAGAGGATTACCTGGAGAGCCGTTTGCACCTGCAGCAATCAGTAAATGGAACATAAGAGTTCCAAGATAATGGCTCGACCATGTGGTTTTGCATTATTGAGATGAAATGTACACTAAGTACACTTTTTCTTCCAAATGTCATAAAAGGACATAAAACTATGTTTAATAGTAACGAGCTGTTAGTATTGCACACTGAAAAAGTTACAAAATCTCTTTTGACTTATACTGACATGCCCAAATAAATTTAATAGTCTAATTTTGCATGTAACACATTTCCAATTCTATCCAATGAATCAAGCTTCAGTTAATTAGTAGAATAAAGTTAACAATAAAACCTGCATCATCTGGACCTTCTTTAAGAGGCACTAGACCCAAGTGCTACTCTTAAAACATTCCTTGGTTCGAATGCAATAGCAGCAGTTCCCATATGGACCAGAGTCCCTGAATCCATGTATGCGTCAGGCTCTACCTACAGGCAGACTGGGTGATGTCTCCAGCGTACCCACCATCTTCCAGTACTAAATTCACAACTGCTTTTAATTAGCTATCCCCACTGCAAGCAATAATAAAGGCACAAGTAGTACGGATGTATGGATCGATGGCTGGGGTTAAGGGAGGGGCTAGTAACTGAACATTTTTTATACTGTCATGCTTAATACTGAATGAGGCCATATTTGTGAAGCATTACTAAACACTGTAAAATAAATACATCTATATTGAAGTCAATTCCTCAGAATTGTAGCTCTACTACAAATTCCCCGACCACTAAAGCCCTATGAAGGTGAACTGAAGAAGCAAAGTCATTCTCAGATACAAAGTCCCTAAGAAACAAACTGAGAGCAGCTCAGTTTCAGACGATGAGAAGTTATCCAAAGAAAGGACGTATAGCAGTCTTCAAAGTTCTGTATTAGCTTTATTAATAAGTCCACAGTTAGTACTATAACTATTAACATAAATATCATCGATACAAGCATTAATATAAATCTGTGGAGATTTACAGATGCTCAGAAAGCATCTTTGGGGAATACAGATGAAGGTAAAACTAAAAGGATGTTCCAAGCACGCTGAATTTTCAAGTTCTGTGAAAATATTACAAGGGAATTAATTCTGAATTGTAATATTTATACAAATAAAAAGTACTACTTAACTCTAAGCCAAAAATCCCACAGTCACTTCCTCTCTCCTCCTCGGCATCCTCCTACAGTCCTGTCTTCCTCACAACGGTCAACAGGAAAACTAGCTGCTCTTGAGCAAGACCCCGCAGCTTGCTGGGCGCCATGGCGAAGCCGCTCTCTAGAATCTGACCTCATTCCAGGGCTCCCACGGCTTAATCGCATCCCACACTAACCCTCTTACGTTGCTCTCACAACCCCCACCCTGCCTTCCCCCGCTCCCACCGAGGACACCCCTGCACCCAGCACAGACTCAGGATCGTCCCGAATGCCGCCTTCTCCCCACGGATGCTCCCCGGGGGCCTCTGCCTCGTCGGTTCTTTGCCTCCCACTCCTGCCATCGACCCTTTTCAGGTCAAAACGCCCACCACAGCCTCCTAAGCGCCTTCCCTTCTAAATCCATCCGGCTCCTGGCGGTCGGGATAATTCTCCTCGGAACAAGGTGTTCTTTCTGAGGCTCTGCGGTAGCATAAACGTTCGGCTCCTTCCCGCCCCGCGCGCGCACACGCACGCGCGCACACACACACACGCGCGCACACACACACACGCGCACACACACGCGCGCGCACACGCGCACACACACGCACGCGCGCGCACACGCACACACACACGCGCGCGCGCACACACACACACACACACACACACTCCAAACACAACACACGCACCGCAGACTCATGCCTGTCCCACTGCCCCGCGGTGCACACACGCAGGCTCCCCCCGAGAAACACGAGCACCGCAGACACACTCTGGTGAATCCCGCCCATCCCTGAAGGCTCAGCTCAAGTAGTGTCTCTCGTTAAGTTTTTCAAATCATCCAAGCACACTGCGAGAGGCATTTCTGCTGGCACTTGCTGTATTCCCAGGCTAGGTCTAGAACACCGACTGGGGTGCTGTCTTTACATCATCCCCTCCCCTCAGTTCTCAATCAGGTAGCCGGGTTCTCAAACACGGTGGCCCAGAGATCCTAGTGGCATGGAATGGAACCCAGTCCCCTATGGAGTGACCTGAACAAAGAAAGGAAAGTGGGGCTTTTGAGTGATCTCGGGCAAATAAAAAAAAATCCTAGAGGATGGGACCCCCGCCCCCCGCTTGGGGCAAGACCGCAGGAGGCAAGTGTCTGCCCCAGGCTCTTGGTTGCCTCCGAGACCTGAGGTGTACAGTAGAAAGAAGTAGAAGGACTTGAGCCATCACCACATCCTCAGCAAGTACGAAATCTACGTGAAATTACGTACAATCAAGAACCAGCAGGTCTCAAAATCGTGCTGACCGTCCCGCTCTCCAGAGAGGACTGCTACCTACGTCACCTGCACTGAAGGAGCAGACTTACCTCCGGCCCATCGCCAGGACTCTGTGGACAAGTGGGCCAAAGTATATTTAGTTAAAATGACAAAGTCAAATAACAGCTGTCACAGTGACCTTGCCTTATGGCCGCTATGCCTTAACTGAGCCCATCACCCAACTAGCACAGTTACCTTCATTCCAACCAAACCTAAATCCTTGAAATGTAACGACGAATATAAAATTTACGCTTTAACGTCATTGTGCTTTTTAAAAAACTATAATAAAGTTACACTCTGATGTTTTTCTTTTAACCTATCTTCCTATCATTTCAAGAGGAATCCTGCGTCTTTACATAGAAGAGTTTTACCTGTAACTTCCCCCAACTTCCTCCGCTTCAACTTCCTCGACAGTCACACCACAGGAAGGAGGGGGATGCGGCCACCTGTATCCCGAGCTACCGCAGACCCCATCCTAGCATGGCTCCTTCACACAGTTTCAGAGACAGCGCAGGTCAGCCACACACCCCAGATTATAATTCCAAATAAAATTAATTTTACGTACAACCAACGACAAGTTACCAAAAGTCTACTGTGCACTCAGAAATATTGATATAACGAGATAAAGCACTGTCCTTATGCTCAGAGCACCTGCAATCTAATTAGATGAAAGGTGACTAGTTTCCCCAGACATCTTCAAGGGTGCACATCTATCCAGCAGTCGACAAATAATACAACTTTTGCGAGAACTATAAGCATGCTACCTCATTCAGAATGATTTCTTTCATTTATCCTATCCATTTTCTGTTCACACTGAACAGAGTAATCCTAACTAAGTGTCCACAGAAACCAAGGGTCATTACTATACACCTAGCCCAACAAAAGGCCCTGTTTTTACCAAACATTATAACTTTTAGATAATCAGCAAGTTCTGATATAAAAGAAAGAAAAGGATATGAAAAGCAGACAAGACCAAATGGATGAAATATTCCAAGACAAAAATCAACTCAGAGCTACACCTTGTCCAAAAATCTCTTTCATAATACCCCAATCCGTTATAGTGACTTGAATTAAAACTTATTTTATAAATACAAGTTACTTACAAATGTCATTTATTAATAATAGTGTGATTCAATTGGATCACTTTTCTCTTGATTCCTAGTGTAATGAATAACAGAAAAATGGAATGGAGATTTTGTGATTTGGGTTTTCATTGTAGGGACAGGGAGAACATGTAGGCAAAAGTTTAGCAAAGGGCGACCTGGGAAGGCACGCCAAGGACTACCGCCACGGGCACTGCTTGCTCAATCATCAGGGCTGCGTGGATGTCTGGGCCACCTCTGTCTCTTGCACAATTCTGCCAGAGCCAGCTTTATCTGACTCAGAGAACAGCAGAAACGCTAGCATGTACTATATGTGAGACACTGTTCTAAGGACAATACATATAAATTAACTAACTTCATCTTCAGAACCCTAAGAAACAGGTATTATTATCATCTCCACTTTTAATGATCGAAAGCAGGAAGAGAACTGAGAAGCTGAGTGATTTGCCTCAAGTCACAAAGCTTCCTCAAGTGGCAGAGGCAGGGTTTGAATCCAGACATTTTGGCACCGAAGTCTGTACTATGCATTATGAAATAAACATACTTTCCTACTGCAGCTCACAGTCACCTGTTCCCAGTGTCCAGAGTTGTTCACTAAGCGATCCTTCCTAGATGACTCCTGACAATATCTAACCAAGTAAATTAAAAAAAATAAAGATAAACTTGTTAACACACATCTTGCTCTAATTTTAGCTTTAAGATGACACGGAATCTTCCCAAAGCATATCTAGATTAAGTGTCTAAAAAGCAGAGCAAGTAAAGCAGGACCTACGTAAGTTGTTGCTAAAACAAAATATACTAAATTTAGCATCTACACCTGAGTGAAAAACGACACCTTGTAATACCATGATTTCAGACTATGTAATACCTTAAGTATTTTTTTTTTTATTTTGGAGTCGATCACTGAAGAAGATTAACATTAATCTTCTTTATTATTAATAAGTCACTCAGACTTCTCTTCAGCACACCAGTACAGATTACTAAAGAACCCACAGTAAGTCAATTAAAATAAAACCTTTCATTTTCATCCAGACAGCTGAAAAAGGGGACAGTCTCACCAAATGACTGATGTTATTACATTACCTATACATTGAAGCAATCTCAAAAATCTATTTTTAAAGGAAAGCTATCCTACATCTATACACCATACTACCTATGAATGATTTGCACCAGATAATAATAATAGTTATCAAACCTGAATATGATCAAGCTGCCAGTCTACCTACCAGTTTAAAGGATTATGGGGGATAGAGGTACAAAATACTGTGGAGATGCGATCAGCAAATTCCCGTGTGTATGTGTATATTAAATCGTTAACATAGATGTTAAAAATTAATTTGAACGCTGATTTTATAGTCAAAAATTATTAAGAAGTTAAGGCGTGATTCACAATATTGTATCCGTGTTTTTAAGAGTCCTTTTCTCTTAAGAGAGACATACTGAAATATTTACAGTGTTATAATGTGTCTGGAATTCGCTTTAAAATAATCCTTTGGGAGGAAGCAAGAGAAATATAAGTGAAACAAAGTTAGCAACATGTGTTGATAGCTGGGTGATAGCTACATAACAATCCAGCTAGTCTCTCTATATGTACATACATTTGAAATTCTTCACAATAAAAAGCTTCTACAATCTATCAGAAGGTAATAAATGCTGTTCTAGGGAGAATCAAGGCTTAGCTTGCTCAGGCTGGAGGAGGAGCGGGAAGCAGTGTACTGCGTATTAAGACTGCTACTCAACACTTGGTCCAGGGGCCGATGAATCTCATAATAAAACACCAGGCTTACGTTTGAGAAGCAATGTTAAAACATTTGGAAAACTTAATATAGTTTCTTGCTACAACTCACAGGTATAGTTCACAAAAGTGAGAAAATATATCAAAATATGAACTAAAGTTTCTTTCACCCTAAACTCTCACAGATGAATAATATCACACTTCAGAAAACTAAAACAATTAAAATGGAGTGATAAAAATGTCTTTTCACTGTCTCTCATGAACAAAGATGCAAAAATCTCCAACAAAATATTCGCAAATTGAATCTAACAATGTATAAAAAGAACTATACATCATAATCAAGTGAGGTTTATCCCAGATATACAAGTCTAGTTCAATGTTCAAAAATGAATTAGTATAATCCATAATATGAGCAGGCTACCAAAAAGAAAAAAAAAAGAAAGACCACATGAACACATGTGGTATTTGAAAAGGCATTTGACAAAATCTAAAATCCATTCATGATCTAAAAAGAACTCCCAGCAAACCAGGAATACAGGAGAATTTCCTCAACTTGATAAAGAGCATGTACCAAAAAAAACCTTATACCTAACAACATATTTAACGGCAAGAAACGAGAAACTTTCCTTCTAAAGCAAGGCTGTCCCCTCTCATCACTCCTTTTCAACACCGAACTGGAGATTTCAGCTAATGCCATAAGGAAATAAAATGTATACCAGTTGGGAAGAATAAAATTGTTTTTATTCGCAGATGGCATGATTGCCTATGTAGAAAATCGGAAAGAATCAGCAAAACAACTCCCAGAGCTTGTGACTGTAAGGTAAAGGATTATAAGGTAAAGGATTATAAGGTAAAGGATACATAAGTTAATTACCTTCTTATTTACCCACCAGCGATTAAAACGTGAAATTTGAAATTTAAAAAATATTACCATTTACAATAGCACCCCCAAAACTGAAATATTTAGGTATAAACCTAATAAAATATGCACAAGATGAAATCTGATGAAAGAAATCAAAGAACTAAACAAACGAAGAGACTATTCCATGTTCATGAACAGAAAAACAATGTCAAAATCTCAGATCTTCCCAACTTGATCAAGAGACTCAATGCAATTTCAATCAAAACCCAGCAAGTTATGTTGTGGGCATTAACAAACTAATTCTAAAGTTTATATGGAGAAGCGTAAGACTCAGAATAGCCAACACGGTACTGAAGGAAAAAACAAAGGAATGGCTATCCTGACTTCAAGACTCGGTATAATGCCACAGTGGTCAAGATGGTGTGATGCTAGAGGAAGAACAAACAGGTAATGGAATATAGAACAGAGCGCCCAGAAACAGACCACATATAGAGAGTCAACTGGCCTTTCAAATGAGAAAAGCAAGACAATGGGAAAAGCTTTCAACAAATGGTGAATAATTGGATATCCACATGCAAAAAGATGATTCAAACAGAGACAGACCTTATACTCTTTACAAAAATTAACTAAAAATTGACCACCGGCCTATATGTAAAATGCAGAACTATAAAATTCCTAGAAAATAACAGAAAAAGGAAATCCAGACGACCCTGGCTATAGCAATGTCTTTTTAGATAAAACACCAAAGGTACAATCCACAAAAGAAATTGATAAACTGGATTTGTTAAAATTAAAAACTTCTGCTTTGCAAATACACGGTCCAGAGATTGTCAAGATAAGCCAGCAAATTGGAGAAAATATTTTCAAAAGACATATCTGAAAAAGAACTGTTATCCAAAATATGCAAAGAACTCTTGAAACTCAACAATAAGAAAACAACCCAATTAAAATGTGAGCCAAAGCCCTGAGCTGACACCTCATCGAAGAAGATGTACGGATGGCAAACAAGCAAACAGAAAGATGCTCCACATCCTATGTCAGCAGGGAACTGCGGGTTAAAACGGCAATGAGACACCACACACTACTAGAAGGGCCCAAACCCAGAACACAGACCACACCAGACGAGGACGTGGAGCAGCAACTCGCTCTCACGCACTGCTGGTGGGAACGCAAACCATACAGCCACTCAGGAAGAAAGTCTGGCGGTTTCTTACGAAACTCAACAAGCTCTTAACATAAAATCCAGCAACTGTGCGCCCTGGCATTTACCCAATGGAGCTGAAAACTTATCTCCACACAGAAGCCTGCACACAGATGTTTACAGCAGCCTTATTCATAATGGTCAAAACTTGAAAGCAACCAAGAAGTCCTTCAGTAGGTGAACAGATAAATTGCGGTACATCCAAACAATGGACTATTAATCAGCACTGAAAAGAAATGAACTATCAAATCATGAAAAAACGTGGAGAAACCTTAAATGCGTATTTCTAAATGGAAGAAGCCAATCTGAAATGACTGTCTACTGTATGCTTCCAACTATGCGACATTCTGGAAAAGGCAAAACCATGGAGACAACAAAACGTCAGTGGATGCCAGGGCTGGTGGGAGGGTAGGATGAACAGACAGAGTACAGAGGATGTTTAGGGCTGTACAACTATTCTGTACGACACAATGGTAGATACCTGCCACCACACGTTGGTCAAAACCCACATCACACACCATGGAAAACCATGGACGCCGGCTGATTAAGGTGTGCCGTGGCACCACGGATGTGCCATTCATCCACTGCAGCAAACGCACCACTGCTGGGGGCGCCGGCAGGGGGAGAGGTCGCACGTGTGTGGGAGCAGGGCGGGATATGAGAACTCTCTGTACTTTCTGTTCAACTTTGCTGTGAACCTAAAGCGCTCTACAAAATAAAGTCTGTTTTTTTTAAAAAAAAAAAAACCTGCTTCTTAACAGTCTTTTAGTCACTAATATAGAGAAAACAGTTTCTTAAACAAATACCATCAGTTCTCAAAGAATAATGGGGAGTTTTAAAAAGGACACAGGAACTTTTGTTGCAAACCAAAAAGGCTCTAAAAATACCCAATTTGAAATATATTCATACCTAAAATCTTAAAAAAAAAAAAAAAGACAGAAATGAGCATGAAGGCCTCCCACTGTCTAAATCTGGATCTTGAGCATCCACATAAATAATTAACAGGAAAGGGTTTTAAAGCATTGAATAAAATAAAAACCACAAAAATCTATGTCTACAAAGCTGCAGATAAACACAGATAAATAGGGGAAAGCTCTTCCTTACAACAGAAACCCAACTAATAAATTCAAAAAGAATAAATGAATTAGGAAATTGCCATGTGGCAATCTTCACAACAGCTTCAGAAAATAATTATTGATGGATGTTAAAACTCGTTGATAGGTTTGATAAATCTGAGGATATTTAAATGGTCTCTAGGCATCTCCCCTCATCAATAACTGGTTACGTTACAAATCTGAGTAGACACCACCTAAACCAAGCCAGCAAAGTAATCGCGTCATCTGCCTCTGAGTACGTTGTACTAAGGACACGTCACTTCTGTGGTATTGACAAAAAGTGCACAATCTAATTCTCATCATGAGATAACATCAAACATGCCATATTTAAGAGACTGTCTACAAAATAGTGCTATATTCCTCAAAAACAACACTATCATGAAAAAACAAAGACAAAAAGGACTTTGCAATGCCAGTGAAAGGAGCGTATTAAAAACATGGTAACAGACTAGACCACAGGCTCTGAGATTTTCTTTTGTCTTTATTTTTTAAAAATACCACTAATGGGACAACTGACAAAATTTAAATAAGACTTGCAGAATCTTAGTCTTAAGAATTACGTAACAGCATTATACAATGTTAATTTCCTGATTTTGTGCATTGCATTGTGGTTAAATAAGAGAAAGCGCTTGTTTTTAAGAAATACACACTGAAATACTTAGGGATAGAGGGATACTAAGTCTGCAACCGACTCCCAAACCATTCTGGAGGGAAATAATACAATAATACACACATATCTACGCTACACACTAAAACTAATCGTTTACAAAATAACTTTCATATCCTTACACATAAACCAAATGGATCCTTTAGAAATGGAAACCAAGTGACAAGGACTTGAAATCCTGAAATCCCTGTCCACTCAACAGAATTTAAATTCCCCCGTCTTTCTTGCAAATCTTAACACAAAAGTGGACGTCATCCTGTTCCTGACGCGACAAGCTCGCCCTCCCCGTAAGAGCGCTGGATGGGGAATCTCTTCTGCAGAATGCTCTTCCCCCGATGTCACTCGGCCAGCGCAGTCGCTGACATGCGGGGTCAGATGACCCACCGCGGAAAAGCTCTCCCCTCACCGCTCTCATTCTCTGCCACGTCACCCCACTGTCTTTATCGGCACAGCAAGTACCACGACCTGGCTTTTTATTAGTATTCTTTGCTCCTTGATTGTCTCTCCACGCTCTTGGATGTAAATACAAGGGACAGACCTCATCCAGTTCTCAGGGATACCTGGCTGTGTAGTAAGGCTTCCTCAAATGCTTAACAATGAACGGGTTGTTACTAATGTTTTAACTTCTGTAGCCTTTGAAACAATGTTTCTTATAATCTACTTTTTTCAACTCCTAAACAATCTCAGATCCCATGGTAGGTACTCAATAATTACTAACTTAATTTGCTAAATAAATTTCTATAAAATCAATGCCTTTGGATTTTCAACTTAATACAACAAATATCCCCCACATCGCCCCCCACACACACACACAGGCAGGGAGAGAGAACTCCTCCCCCTGTAAAGATGTCCCACACTGTGCGGAGCACTCCTGTCCCCGACAACAGCAGCTCTGGGAGAAAGCGAGGGTCAGGGGCTGGAGAAACCAGGCACCCATGACCAGGTGCCAGGAGTGCCTTTCCAAGCTCATCAGCTTTAGCCACACTGAACCCTCTCCTGGTCCTTAAACATGGCACGTCACCGTCACAGCTCCGTGCCTTCACTCACATGACTGCTTCTGCCCAGGATACTCTCTCCTACCCTCACCCTCCTTTTCGAGGCCCAGCTCGAATGTCCCTACCTTTGTAAACCCTTCCTGACTCAATCCTCATCTTATACCACATTAGTCACTTCTTTACCACTTCATGGTACTTAGTTTAGGGGATTACGGTTTGTTTCTAACAAGCAACTATGAGAAATTCATTTTTACGTCTGTATAAACAGTGTCAACTACGTGACCGCTGCTCATTAATCACTTAGCCAGTAAAAACCTACTCAACATGGTATCAAAGAATAGGATTTCAAAAAAGGATTAGTCGAAAGCAGTTCTGTCTACGGCCATGCTACCCTGACAAGCCCCATCCCGACTGATCTCAGAAGCTAAGCAGGGTCGGGCCTGGTTAGTACTTGGATGGGAGACCCCCTAGGAAGACCAGGCGCTGTAGGCGTTAAAAATAAAAAATAAGGGATGACAAGGTCCTTGCAATCTGTGAGGTCAGATTTTTTTTGAGGCCTCACCTCAAAAAAAAAAAAAATGTTCTGCAAACTGCTATAGTTCCCCTGTTTCAAAACGTTAGCTTCATTAAACACCAAAAAAAAAAAAAATGAAGTTAATTTCCTACCCTAATCAAAAAAGCAAAAACAGAATTTACAAGTGGTTTGAAAATGCCCAGCCCTCAGATTCCGACAAGTATGTGCTGCATTCTCCTGTGCTACGCTAGAGACCCTTTTCTCCACCTGTGAAGTGAGGATAACTCCTTCACACGTCCAGAAAAGACTGTCTTGCAATAATCCATTTATCCTTGAGAATAATTGTATCATTAAAGCTAATGTCAGCAAATGGTGCTGGGACAACCAGCTAGCCACCCGCAAAAGAGTCATGTTGGGCTCCTATCTTGTACTATATACAAAACTCAGCTCGAGATTATTACAGACCTATATGTAAGTGCTAAAACGGTAATGACGTTCACAGAAGAAAACACAGATGTGCCCCTTCTTGATCCTGGAATAGACCGTGGCTTCTCAGAGGTGACACCAAAAGCATAAATGACAAAAGAAAACAACTACACTACATCGAAATTAAAACCTTTTGTGCTTAAAAGGCCACCACAAGAAAGAGAAGATACTCTTCTCACACGCGGCTGGCGAGGACCTCTGAAAGTGCTTTGCTAGTCAGCTGATCCAGAAAACCCCACACAGCCATGCAAATCAAGAGGTTCAGATGTGCACACCCACTTTAAGAATACTCATGAAACCGCCAGGTCGTAAAGGACGTGCATGTCCGACAAGCCACCAAGTATCTGAAGGCTGTCACTTCACAAAGCAACGTGTGCCACTATTCCGCCGTGACAATGCAGGAGCTGGCACGTGTGCCCAGGCCAAACAGTGGGGCTGGACGCAGCGTCCGTGGCCCAAAAAGAGCGCTGAGTTTTTGCCGCACGTGCTTAAAAGTGCAGAGAGCGGTGAACCTAAGGGCTCAGCTGTAGATTCTCCTCACTGAGCACCCCCGGGCGATGCAGCGCGGAGCTGACGGGCGGCTGAAGCCCTACGTGAGTCTCACGGCCACACCGAGATGGCCCTCCCTGAGGAGCACGCTGCTCCTACACCAGCAGAGGAGGTATTCCAGAGGAAACTGAAGACACAAAAACATATGGCCCAGGAGTAAATTCAGCATTAAATAAATGCTAATAAGAGTAAAAGCAAAAAAATAATAATAACAAAGTGAAAAGATAACCCACAAAATAGGAGAAATCACTTAGCCGACTTGTATCCAGAATATGTAAAGAACTCTTACAACTCGACAGCAAAAAAGACAAATAACCAAACTGAAATGTGGGCAAAGGATCAGAACAGACGTGTTTTTAAAGACCATACACCAATGACCAAAAAGAACATGAAGAAATACTCAATTCCATTAGTCCTTAGGGAAATACAAATAACAACTAGGAGACGACACTTCATTACATAGCTGTGATGAGACAGACAATAACAAGCACTGATGAGGAAGGAGAGAAATGGAACTCTCGTACCCTGTAGGCAGAAATGCTGAATGGTGCAACCACTCTGGAAACCGGCCTGAAATTCCTCCGAGGTTAAACAGTTTGACCACATGACCCAGCAATTCCACTCCTAGGTCTATACCCGAGAGAAAATTTCTGTTCACACAAAAATCCTGGACGCTAATGTTCATAGCAACGTATTTCATGATATGACAAAAAGTGGAAACAATCTAAATGCCCATCACTCAAGGAAGAGGTAAACATACAATAATTATTCAGCCAAAAAAAAAAAGGACTGAAGCACTGATGACACGTGCTACAACTGTATTCTAACTGACCGAAGCCGAGCATAAAGGTCACATATTACGATTCTATCTACATGAAATGTACAGAAAAGGCAAATCTATAGAGACAGAAAGTAGATTCGTGGTTGCCAGGGACTGGGGCAAAGGAAGTCATGGCTGTCATGGGTACAGGGTGTCTTTTTTGGGGTGATAAAAATGTTCTGACTAGTGGTGCCGGTCACATAACTCTGAATAGGCTAAAAGCCAATGAATGAATTGTATATTTTAAAAGGGTGGATTTTATGGCATGTGAAATAAACCTCAATGAAGCTGTTAATAAAAAACAATTTAAGAAAAAAATGAAAAGACACTCTCGGGTCCAGAGCCACTGCAAGATGTGCCTCGGTGGTATGCAGCTCACTGGGAGCCAAAGACAATTTTCGCTTCAGGCTCAGAGAAACTTCTCCCCGCCTCCTTTAACTATCTAGAAGAATCTGAATTAGAGGCCTTGCCCAAAGGGGTTATCAGAGACAGGGTTTTCTGACCTGTCTGGACATCTGCTCTTTTCCTGTAATGACTTCGGACGCCCCCAGGCACTGTGCCTCAGCCCTAGCTCAGGGGTTCACTACCGGCATCATCACCCCTCCTATCTGTCACTGTCACCAGGGTCTCCGACTCTCCTGTGAGTGGGGCTAGCATGTGAAGGAGATACAATCTGACTTTCTCTTGCCGACGGGCTTCCTGTCCTCCACCAGCCAAAACAACCAGAGGAGGGAAAGAAGATTATTGTCCTCCTCCCCACAATATGCAGCTGATTTCATCTTAACCAAAATACCATCCTCCCATCCCAGAAAGCGAAGAATGCTAACCGATCCAGTTTCCCAAGCGGTGACATTAAGGTGTAATTCTCTGATGGTACCTGTAACAAACCAGAGTGGCTCGTATAAAAAGGCCTAATATTTCTGGAAAGTTTATTAACAGACTAATTTTAGCTTCAATTATGCTAAAATGGTTGCTGATGCTTAAAAAAAAGTTTTTATGTCAGCCACTTTCTAAGAATCCATTTCAAAGGAAAAAATATTCTGATGAACTGAAAGCCAAGTTTCTACTTAGATGCAATCAAGACGGTTTACTGAGAGAATACATATCCATGAAATGCCATGCCTTTTACTCACACACGCGACAGAAACACACACACCTATTTTCCAACGTCAACATCCACCCATGGGCTCCATAATTACATGTATCACACATGGCACACAAAAACACTATGGACCAGCTTGTTTGTGCATTGTTCCAACAGTGTTGACAGGTAGCGATGAATCACACATTCTCCTGAGTCTGACCTGCCTTGTGATCAATGACACATGCTGCCCACATCTGAGGTTAAGGGATGCAGAGCGACACTACAGATTCTTTCCTCCTTCCCATGATGCTAAGCATTACCTATACCCTACAAATGTGGAATGACCACCCTCTGTGTCTCTGGTGTCCAACGTGAACGAAGTAACAGTCCCAGACTCGGGTCTAAAGTAAGCTACGGAACTGCTGTACCTGTTTTTATTTGAATAATAAGATGTAATCATCATCAAAACGTTGAGCATCTCCTATAGGAAGAGAATTGTGCTAACAAAAACATTTTTTAGAGGCAGCCATAATTTCAAATATTTTCTCATTAATCATCAAAGTCCCCAAAACTCTAATACTTAGAAGAGTACGAACTGCACATCCTAGAATACCTCTATAACCAATACTCCGTCGGACAATGTGTGCCAATTTTTAAAGCTGAATATATGATCTCCACAGATACAGGGTTTAGAGTTCACATCCAATTCACAGAGGTCTCAAAAATTGAATCGGGAAGCCAAACAAAGATGTAAAGATATAAACTGAAATTCAGGATAGCATATGCTAAGAAAAAAAAGAAGAAAAATGAGAGAGTCCCACATGAGAGAGGCATGATTAGATCCCTGGAGAGAAGTCAAAAAGGCTTCCTAAGAAACAGGAATCAACTGGGCCCAGAGGAAAGAGCCCATGGATACAAGAGGGAGAAGGTTTCAATGGAAAGAACGGCATAAAGGCCAAAGGGAGGCACTTCACGGGGACACACCAGGTAGTCTGGCAGGAGATTCACAAAGGGAAGAAGAGTTTAAGTCTGAAGAACGTATCATCAGCACCAGATCACAAGAAACTTGACCACCACAGCAAAGAGCCTAAACTCTACTCCGCGTGTAATGAGGAGTGTTCTGGAATTTTTATGTTGTGATGTGAGAAAGTGAGGGTCCAAATATGCAAGATTTCATTTACCAAAACACAAATACTCCACATGGGAACGTCACAGCACTGGAGAAAGCGTGTTCAGAGCCCAGGTGTATCACTGGGGGAGGGGAGACATAAGTAGCAACCCTCAGAAAATAACAGTGAACCACGTGAAATAAAAAGTTACAGTGGTCTACTTTTGCAACTCCCACTTCTTTAAAGTTTCCCTTTAAAGTTACACTTACAAAAGCAATGGAAGTGTAAAGCACCTTGAACAGCTCTCACTGTATCAATCACGACAGCAGGAATTTATATCACATTTCATGCAACTAGATTCAAACTATGCTGCATGCTCAGACTTTAAATGTGATATGCCATAACTCTTACCAACGGACAGAGTTGGATCCAGGCCATAAAAAACCTACCACCATAACTGAGTTCATCATACTCACTCAAGCACACTTTGAGAGTAAATAAATGGGTGTCTCCATTCTCTGGAGCATTCATAAAAGATGTTGAAACATCAACAGAAATAGAAATCCCTCGTGACAGTCAAGTAATATCCTCCCCAAAGCTGAAAATGTCATTACTGTCCTCTTAGTCCCCCTAAGAGCCCAATAAAAACAATGTTATGAAATTTCAGTATAAGGATGTGACTGAAGACATATCGTGTCATAAGATCCAAAGATTGAGGAGGAGCAAGGATCTATGTTTCCTTATAATTAGCTCATTAATAATGAGAGATGCAGCTTTATTTTCCACGTAGTTCAGATGGCTTTCCCAAGGCCCTCAGCACAAGCCAAGATCAAAATTCCTTATGGTTTCCCCTGCTTTATAGGACACTGAGTCATCCATGTTTGGTAGCCTTGAGGTCGCGCAAGTGATAAAGCAGCCAACTAGAGAATCACTAACAGAAGAACCACTCATTATAAAACATATCCACGAACTGAATAGTTCTCTCCAATGGTGTTCCTGAAACAGTATTTTTATACATTAAATTTACTGACACAGCCGCAGGTCCTACGGAGAGCAAAGCAAAATACTAGGTAGGGAGTCAGCGCTTAACCTGACAGTCTATGGAGTTATGGCAGAGAGAAACCAACCAGAAATCAACGGAAATTCCAAATCCTCCGCCAGAGTTTCCACACACCGGTGCATCTCGCAGATCACGGGCCGGTTCAAACTTCCAGGCTGAACCCCAACGGCCCGTCCCGTCTGGGGCGCTTAATGCAAGCATTCATCAGTCCTTTTGTCCGTGAAATCCCCCGCACCAGGCCCCCCGCGGGGAACGCGAGCTCCTCGCGCGCGGGACGGCCGGTCCGGGGGAGCCAGCGGGGTGGACAGCGTCTCCGGCAGCTGCAGCTCGGCCAGCCCACCCGCGTCGCCCCCACCTTCCCTCCTGCAGACGTCAAGTGGGAGCAGCGGGGGCTACCGCGGGGGGCGCGGAGCGGCACAGCCAGGAGACCACATGCAAGTCGGGGGGCCAGCACCGACTCGAGGCGACGGACCCGAGTGTCCCGGGGCCCGCGGAGGGGGGGAGGGGGCGCGACCCCGCGCCCACCCACGCCGCGGCGGCCGCGGAGGCGCGGGGGGGGAGGGGAGGGACGGGCCCGGCGGAAGAGCCGCGGCGGCGGGGCGGGCGGGCGGCGGGGCGTCCAGCGGGCGACGCTCGGTAAACAAGCGGGGCGCACCCACCCTCCCGCGGCCTCGGGGACGCGCACGATGGCAGCGCGGCGGGCGGGCCCCCGGGCCCTCCAGCGCCCCCCCCCCGGAATCCCCCGAACCCCCCGATCGCCCCGCGGCGCGGGCCGGCCGCCCGGTGGGCAGCGAGGGGCGGCGCAGGCCGCGGCCGGGGCCAGGGCGCGCGGCTCCGGTTACCTGGCGGCGGCGGCGGCGGCTCCTCCTCCAGCTCCTGCGCCCCCGGCCCGGCCAACGCTCGGCGCCCCGCGGCGGCGGCGGCAGCCGCGACCCCGCAGCAGCAGCAGCAGCAGCAGCAGCAGCAGCAGCAGCAACAGCAGCAGCAGCAGCCCCGCAGCGCCGCCCCGCGCCGCCGCCCTCCGCGCCGCCTCCGCCCTCCGCCCTCCGCCCGCTGCCCGCTCCCCTCAGTCAGGACATGGTCCCCGCCGCGCGGCCGGCGCCGGGCTGGGGCTCCGGGCGGGGGCTGGGGGCGGCGGGCGGGCGGGCGCGGCGGCGGGGGGCGCCGGGGCGGGCGGGCGCGGGGGGCGCGGGGGGCGGCCTCGGGCGCTGCGGGCTCCTAATGGCGGCGGCGAGGGGCCCCGGAGCCAAATAAACCTCACGGCGAGCAGCACAACGTCAAGGCCGGACCCCGGCGCTCAGCGGCCTGCCATTGGCCCCGAGGCCGCCGGCGGCGCAGCCAATGGGCAGCCGCTTCTTTCCGGGCGCAGTGGGCGGGCCGTGGAAGGGTGACGTCACGCCCGCGGCCGCCGATTGTGAGGCCGCGGCGCCTGGGCCGCGGGGCTGCGGCGGGAGCCGGGGGTGCGGGGACACCTGGGGGTGGCCGGACGGTGGCGACGGCGCAGCGTGCGTCCCCCTGGGGCGTGCCCGGGCCGCAGTCCGAGTTCCCCCGTCGCGTCCTCGCTGCAGAAGAGTCACCATCAACCCCCAAGTCTCACGTTGCCCGAGGGACTTCTTAGTAACAGATTATGCTGCACATTTCTTATACAGTTTCCAGCTCTGTACAACACCAGGGAAGAGAAATGTTTTAAGTGGTTAGAGATCGGGTTTTATATATATCTGGTGTTTACAATGTATTTGTTACCTTCTCGGTGGTGCGTATGTGTATATAATGTATATTACATGTAAACCTCCAGATTTGCATAAAGAAAAGACGCGGAGTTATACACCAACTGTATTTCAAAACAAAATTTTAAAAACGAACAGCTCTTTTCTACTACTTCCTAAGCTCTAAGTTTAGGTAAACTCAACTTTCTGTAACTTGGATAGGGTTACCTTTTCTGTACATTGTAAATTTAAGGAAGAGAATAAATTACAGCCATGGAGGGAAAAAAAAATACTGCAGGGATAAGTCCCAGAGCCCAGGTTCTAAAGAGAATGTGTTATATGGTGATGTGTTGTCTACATTTCTTTTATTCCTGTAAGTATAATCAACAAGTCTTAAGTCATTTAGTCATTTGCTAAAACCCCATAAGTGTGTCGATTTTTCCAGCCAGGGAGCTTTGTTTTTCCCAGTGGGACTTGACCTTGTATTTTTCATACTTGGAATTTTATTTCAAGAATTTGAAAGACCATAAAACACAGCGACTCTTTAAAACTTGTAAGCCTCTGTAAGAGTTATCTGTTTAAAGACTATAACACTGTCAGAGGGCATTTAACAGTTGTACTGGACACCTCAACTTCAATAGAAAGACTGTTATTGAGGTTTAATTGGACTTTTAAAACTTGGATGGAGACTTCGGTGAAACATTCATGGTGTTATTCTGAGTCTCTCTTTGCATGAATATGGCATGAGTGTGTGTGTAGCTACACCACGGGCACTGAAGAATACTACCTTATACTGCTTCCCCTTACCAACCTCTTTCAAAATCATTGGTATACTTTAACCTCAGAGCTGTTCCTGTGAAAGGTTTTCGAGAATCCCCCACCTTCCCAGAGCAACATTGGCTCAAGGACTCCTCAATAGAGTTTAAACTGCAACAGTCATTTGCCTACAAAACACACATTCTCAGTCATATAATTAACACAATTGTAGATAAAATTAAATGCCACGTTACTATGTGAGAACAATGGGTCAACCAATATTTCACTTTGAAGTATTTTAAGAGCTTCTGAGTATCTCAGCTTCCTCTTCCTGAACCTCAACTGCAAAGCCTCACCTACAAGTTAACAAGAACCAGGATTCGGTGTTTTTGTTTACTTTGACTTGTAGTTTATTTTGCGAAGGGGATATTATTTGGGTAAGGCTTATTAACTCTTAATTTAGCAAACCCAAAGTTGGTACCATGTGCCAAGGAACAAGAAATGCAAAAAGGTGAGTAAGACATTCTGTGTTTGAGAAACCTACTACAGCATAGGAAAGAGGACAAGATAAAAATAACCATAATTATAACATGAGGTGGAACGTGCTAAGTAAATTCAAATGAACGTTATCTTGTAATTGAAAGCAAGAGCAAATCCCAAAATGACTCTGTTAAGGTTGAAAAGACACTTGATACAGTCCAGTGGTTCTCGGCCCTGGCTCCACATTTGAATTACCAGAGGAGCTTGTTAAAAATATGGATATCTGGGCCCCATCCCAGACCTACTGACGCGCAGGAGAGCCTGGGCCTGGCTGTGTTTTAACACACACACACACACACACACACACACACACACACACACACACACACACCCTGTGACTCTAATATGCAGCCAACTATCAACCAAGTGCCACCCACCCTCACCCCACCCCCAACCCCATCCCCGAGTTTACAAATGGAAACTAATGCGTAGAGACTTTAAATGACTTAAGAAAAGCCAGATCATTTAGGTCTGAAATTTAAAAACAAAGCTCTTGATTTCCCAGTCACATCTTTCCAAAGTAGCTGTGGGAATGGAGAGGACAGGGGTGAAATAGGGAGACAGCAGAGCGTTCAGAGTTTGCCAGTGTCTGTCTGGATCTTGGGCAGAAGAAAGACTCGGAAGCCACAGAACTCTGAATGATCGTGTGATTAAGAACCGGAAACTCAGAAGAAGAACTAGATCAGAGGTGTTGGCTGTGGGTTCAGGTGCGTGGGTCTCCTGGGCTCGGGAGGAAGGAAGTGTGCAGCCAGCAGGGGAAATGCTGGGCTGAAATCTGATGATCTGGGTCTGGAGACAGACTGCAGGATGTTCTGTATTTAGAAGTCACCACTGAAGCCACAGGAGTGGGAAAGAAGAAGAAAACTACCGAAGGAGGAGAAAAAAGGCTGGTCAAAAAGACAGGAGATGAAAATGGTATTCTCTCGTCTACGGCCACACCACCCTGAACAAGCCCAATCCCGTCTGATCTCGAAAGCTGAGCAGGGTCAGGCCTGGGTCATACTTGGATGAGAGACCACCTGGGAAGACCAGGTGCTGGAGGCACCTGTAGAGAAAGGTATTCTTGAAGCCCAGGGACTTGCGAGTCTCAAAAAACATGGTAATAAACAATGTCAGTTTCTACAGCCTCAGGAATGAGAACAGAGAAAAGGTCACTGGATCTGACAAACAAGAGGCTCAGTGACCTTCCCGAGGACAGTTCTCAGTAGGATGGCGGGGAGAGAAGCCATATGTCAGAAACTGAAGGCATGAGCGGACAGTGATGACAGACTCCCAGTTCAAGACGTCTGGCCAAAGACGGAAGGCAGGAGATACAAAAACAGACACAGGGAGTAAAAGAATGAGGAAAAGGGTTTTTTTATGTTTTGTTTTTGTTTTTGTTTTTGTTTGTTTGTTTGTTTTGTTTGTTTTTTAATGAATGGACATATCCAAGCACTTCTGTAAACAGAGAGGGTGGAGAGGGGGGAAAATTGAAATCTGGAAGGGAGGTAACGCAGAACACAGTGATTCATCTCGGCAAGCATCTCCCTCAGAAATAAGAGCAAAGGAAGACGTGGAAAATACAGCCGCAGATTCTGAGGTGACAGGTGATGGAACAGACTTCACATCCTCTCCCCTGCTGAGAGGACCGAGCACAGATTCCTGCTGAGGGTTGGGATGGGAGCTGGAGGTGAACGGAGGGACTCTGGGACAAGGGTTGTGGCCACGCAAACCGAGAGGAATGAAGAGAGAACAAGAAGCCACTTTCTCTGACGGGGCGTGGTGGCCCGAGGTCAGGCCACAACAGGGAGTCCAGACCAAAGAGGTGACTTAGAGGTGAATGTTTACTAATAAGGAGCGTTTAAGACTCTCTGCTGAAGAAAATGACAACGGGTCCAGCTTGCTTAGGGTCTGTTTTTTGGGGAGGGGGGTGTATTTTTATGAAGTTTTTTTAAAATTAGTGAGTTTCCCTCAAAGAAAATGCTACAAACAGCAGATGACAGCACAGCTGGCTTATCCCAGCCCTGCTCTGTGCTAGGACACGTCTCGTCTCCATGCTCGCAGCACCAAAATCACCCTACATCTAGATTAAGAGATTTTCATAAACCTTCAACCAGGTATCCTGTAAGCGAGACTGAGTTCTGAGAAAACTGTGGAAGGTTCGCTGAGTCTCACAGGGAAGTTTGGAGACATCGAATGAATATCTGCAGTGACTTCGCTTGGGTCAGTCTCTGGACCTAGCAAAGTTTTGTAAGAGGCAGCACTGTGCGATGCGATGAAAAGAACATGGACTTTGGAGTCAAACAAACCTGAGTTTATGTTCTGCTCCGCTACGTGGCTACCCACCGAGTCCCAGTTTCCTCATCTGGGAGACATAGGATAACATTTCCCTGGCAGTTGACTGAAGATGCAATGAGCTACGAGGTAAAAGGTCTATCAATGATTTTAAGTATTTGGATAAATGTCAGTTTCTTGCTTTGTCTTTCACGTAAGTCAGACATTTATTAACGAATTCCTCCACGTCAGGCACGGTGCTGTCTCTACACCAAGGGGCTAACAGCCTAGTGGGGGGTGGGTCTTAACTTGGGGTCCCTGCACCTGCTTCGGGGTCTGGGAACTCAGAAGGGAAGAAAATACATCTTTATTTCCACTAACGTTTAACTGAAATGGGGCATTGACATCCATCATCGATATAGTAAAACAAAAAATCCCATTCACAGAGCTGTTGCTTTGGCACCAACAGAAATCAGATTTCGTAGAACATCTGGTTGCAGATATCTCAAAATACGGTTTATGCTCGTGACTGCAAAAACATAGTGGCCATTAGACTTGCCACGAGCTTGTTATGTAATGTGTTATTTTTAAAGTACTTAAATTAATATAGGTGTTTTTTTTTTTTATTTTAACACTTTGGTAACCACATTTTGATTTATTGATTTCTCTGTAACCTTATTTTATGTCTTTAAAAATTATTCTGAAGTAGCCATGATACAAAAAAGAAAAGAAAAAAAAGGCTAAGAAACTCTCATCTAGATAGTGGGAAGTTGAATTTTATTCATTTCTCAGGACAGGAAAACTCCATAAACTAATCAGATCACTAACGTTCTATCTACTCCGAGGCCGAGTGAGCAAGCAATGCAATTCCCTCGGAAAGTAGAAACGGGAAGTAGAGTCTGTATTTTGCTGGCAAATATGATTAGCTGAGCAAGGAGGAAAGAGAAAGAGGCAGAAAATAATGGGAAAGATGAATGACTCAGTGAGGGATAGGATGTGTGTCAACCAGGAACGCCCTAAGAGGTAAAAAACAGGACGGATATCTAGTCAACCTCAAATACACGTTAAGTCTAACCCCATATGAACAGCCTCAAAAAGGGATTATTTTCACAGTTGATTGTTTTCATAAGCAAACCTCTTCCCGTTTCTGTGCTGACAAGGTGACACCTCCGCCACCACCCTCAACACACAATACACACACATGCACACACATATGCACACACATACACAAACTCTCACATGCAGCAAAAAAAAAAAACCCTCACTGATCTAGAATCTATTATTACATGTCTTATTATATAATGCTCATGGGATTGAAAATATTCTGCCATTTTGCCAAAAGCTAAAATGATAAATTATCTAAAAAGTTAGGAATGCCACACAATATTTTTCATTCCTTTCCTTCCACTCATTTTGGAGACCACCGGGTCTAAAAATATTTTAAAATATTTTAACGAATCCATGATGTCATTCAAGTATTTCTCAGTTTAATGAGTGGTTCATGCAAATGATTTCATGTTCTTCAAACACAGTATGTAAATTCAAATCACGGACCAAAGAGAACAATCTGAGGGGTGGCTTCATAACTGGATGAAATCGTGATGGTCACGATATCGTGTTACCTTCCACGTGGAAGATTTAACTATAAATTTAAATACGCAAGCTAAACGTTAAAAAAGGGGGCTGATCTCACAGAAATGTAGTTTTATGGCTAACACAAAATTATCCATTTGTTCCTCGTAAGGAGTAAAGCGTGAGTTGTAACTAACAAGCCCATTGGCTGCTAGTAGTAGTCATACAGAACCTAAAGCTTTGACAGTTTTACCCATGACTGGAAAGTACTATCCTGTATCTTGGGTTCTTTGACTATTTGATTCACTGATGTACCCGGAGCACTTAGAATGGTCCTTGGCACATCACAGGTGCTCAAGAAATATTTGTTGAATGAATTAAGTTGACTTTCTTGATTTTATACGTCAAGATATTTTCAACCATCATTACTCTAGGTCAATAATCTAATGTGTTTACATTTCATTCAAGAACTTAGAGTAGTCTGATATTTCTTTTGGATTCTTTTTCGGTTAATAATTTATATCTCTTGTGCAGAATTTTAAATGTCAAGTCTTGTAAATGAGTGCATGTGAAAATTATATCTAACACTTATATTAACTTTTGAACTTAGCCATCTTTAAAAAAAAGAAAACAAGATGTTTGTTATGAAATTCGTCCAGAGCTTGGTGGGTTTCGGAAGGTCCACGGGTGCCTTGAAATGGTACACAAAAATCCTCTGGGAGGCTTATGCTTTTCTGGAGAGAGGTTCTGTAGTTTTCATCAATTCTCTAAAGGCATTTATGACCCCAAAAAGGTTAAAAACCACTGGTATAGACTATATTTTTCGTATTTTTTAGGCAATAACAATAATTCGTATTTTTAGGATTCGTGAATTGTCAAAGCACTATACTATCCATTATCTTATTACAGGCTTATCAATTTTGTCAGGTAGGTGTTATCTATAATAACTGAAAGGAAAGAGAAGGTATAGGGCCTTCTTTTAGGAATTAGACCAAAGCCCTGGAAGCAGAGTCCTAAACCAGGGACCCTTCTCCCAAGCTTTTCTATCTACCTGGCTGGGACCCAGAAGAGTCAGAACTTACAGATGTTTTTATAAAAGATGTTTAGGTTAAAAGTAAACATCAGTACCTTCTCTAATTTTAAGATTAGTTTTTTTTCAAGAAGTAGTCCTTGCGGATAGAACTTACTGGCCTCACACCAGCTGTGAGGGAAATGAGAAACAGGATAAACACCCACCGTGAAGCCCAATTCAGAGATGAACTTGAAAAAAAGAACATGCTCCAACTGAGTGAATTTCTCACCCTTCCTTTCAGGACAGGCGGTGAGATCAGCTTCAGAGCGCTTTGTCCCAGGAGCCCTGCCTCAGTGCTCCTGCAATGTTAGGGTCAGCATGCTGGACCGCAATGGGGCAAGGCGCAAGCAGGTAAGGGAGTTAGCCCGTGGCGTCCGTCCCCTGCGGGGTAGGTGGACTTGGGAAAGAAGCTGCTGATGGCTCAGGGCCCACTGCGCACTACACTCATGTGCTGAGGCGCGTGCTGAAGACGGAGACCGTCACTGAACACAGTCTGGGAGGTCCAGAGTGTGCACATCCACATCCCCTCCCCTTTTACAGTCTCGTGAGAATGTAAACCATTTCCCACTCCACTTCTGAGACACGAACAGCAGGGAAACTTGGATTGTCCGGGGCCTTGTTTTGAATTCTCTCCGTGATGACGACATTGTCTAAACGCAAGGTACAGGCACAGTAATGGCATTGCTCCATTCCTAGACGTGTCATCAGAAGACTTGAGGGTCAGTGTTTCAGACAGAAATAAACAGCATACTCCAAAGGGGAACATTTAAGTTCTTTATAAAGGTGTGGGCAGGGTTGAAGGAAACTAACAAGGATGTTTAAAACAGCCCTGAGCTGGAACTATTAGGGAGCTGTTCCCGAGTGGGGGTGGGGGTAGTTGTAGGCAGGTCCCCTTGGCAGGAGTGGGGGGGGGGGCCTTCCCATAGAAACACAGTCTAGAGAGGCCCAGTAGGGACCGAGCCAGAGTAAACATCCTGGTTCCTCCTCCCCACCGTCTCCGCCAGGGCCTCCCATTGGCCAAACCAGACGGGTGACTAGAAGGCAAGGGAGCCACTGCCAGCCATCCCTGCAGGTCGGTCTGTCCCAGGGACTCAGAGCAAGGGGACAGTGGGTCTGGAGGGATAAATGGAGGCTCTACAGCCACCAGACATTACAACAGAACAAACACATGTAAAAGAATGGATATTTCCAGAACTTTACTCGGAGGCAACAACTATTGCCCTTTGTAATCCCTTCGCCTATGCAAAAGCCATTCCACCCAAAATGACAATGTATTTTGGAGAACATCTAAATATTCCTTTGACTACTACAGTGTGGTTTTATGCCATTACAAACTGTGCAGCTGAAACTCAGAAAAGATGGATGTCAGAAGTGGTACGGAAACATTCCAGTGAGATAATGCAGTCATCAAGATATGGCTCCCTAAAGGGATAGCAAAGGAGTTTAAGTCCATAAAAAGCTAGGTTCTCTCTCTAGCGGTGTCTCTTTGGAATGGAATGGTTTATCACCAGAGGTGAGGTTTGTTGGAGCCTCCACTGAATTTAATGCCAGGCATGCTCATATGTTAAACAAACTTTTCCATAGTTGGGATATAGAATAGTCTTTCCTTTTGTGATTTTGGCTTAGGATATCGTTTTGAGTCTGTCTCAGGGATTGCCATCACCGACATCAGGATGGGAGATGAGGAGTCTTTATACTCTGAAGCAGGAAAGAAAGAAGCAGCCAGCCCTCACTCAGAGATAAACTGTGATAAAGCAGAGAGGTTCACAAATGACATTTAGCTTTGTAGTAGCACATTTCTGAAAGCTTCTCTAATCATAAGGGAACACCCTTTTGAATAAAATATCAGCAGTTTAATCGCCAGGTCAGCATGCACAAGGGATAACTGACATCGCAGTGGCCCGCAGTCCCTGTAACTGAAGCATGATGTTTTTGCTGGGGTTCCTGGGCTAGCAGACAGCTGTCACTGTTAGAAAGACAGAAAATGAATCTTCAAGAGGAAGGCATACCCTTGCTCAAGAGCTAAGAAAATAGATCTTTTTGCTTTCTCCGTCATAAAGCCACTCGTACTACATAAACACTGCCGGAGCGGACACTGTATTGTGACATGACTCAATACGAGAGAGAAGCTAGCTTTGCTAGGGATTATTTTCCGTGGAAAACAAATGTAAAACGTCCATTGGGCAGTGCTTTCTTTAGAGCTTTGAACTTAAACTAACACCATTGAGATCAACGCATTATTTATTTCTCAAATGCATGTTAAAAAACTATTTTTGTCCGATAAAGGACAAAGTTCTGTATAAGTACAATAAAATCATCTTTCCTTTGGTTACCTCTTTGATTCCAAAGCAGGTGAAATGATAGACTACTGAAGTCACATACACAGTAATAATAAAGATGACAGAATCTAAATGGATTGACATTGGAGTTTCTCATCCGAATTTTAAAACTACAATGAGGATATTTTCAAATGTCGTCTCTCAAGGCTCTAGAAGCTAGATATTTACTTATTTTCCTGAGATTTATTGCCTTCATAAACTTAAAATGAGATCGGCAACTGTGGCAGAAATTGCTAGAAACTCCTCCCGATATCCATTCTCCCTTCTCTCCCAGGCAATGGAGCATCGGTTTCTAACAGAGCTGCTGCTCAGCTAAATGCCTCTGGTGTATTTCCAAGTCCATTACACGTAGGTGTGGTGACGTGACACAGTTCTGGCCCGTCATGTATTTATGATATATATAAGGGAAAGTGTCATAAGAGGTTTTAGGAAAATCTTCCTTAAAAGAGAGGGAACAGGCCATTCTGGTCACCGTATCCTCCTCCCTGGAATATGGATGTGATGGCTGGAGCTCTTGAAGTTGCACTGCACCATGAGGTGATTTTGAGGATGGCAGAGCAGAAATACAGGCCATGTGTGAACTGCCTTCCCCCAGACATTTGCATGTTGGAAAGACACATCTGCCTGGTTTAAGCCCCTGTTATCTGGGGAGTTTCTTTTTCAAATAGCCTAATAGAGTAACACTCCACTTCCTGATATGGAAGAATTGCTCTTTTTCCTTTTCCTGAAGCTTTATTATTATTTAACACTCTGCTTTACTTTTGTGGGAAGGAACCTTATGAGAAACTAAAAGAATAAAGGGGAAAATTCATTGCAGAAAGTGTTTATCCCCAGAAGATGCCCAAGATAACTTTCCCAAGTTTCTAAAAATAGGGCAATAAAATGACGTATATGCTTCAAAAAGAACCGACTTCATAAACAGGACCGTGAAAAGGGGAGAATTCTAACAAGCATATTCTTACATGACATTTCCAGTGCCTAAGATTATAACTAAAATTGAATGTTATGCAGGCAAATTTTGACGGAAAACCTCGTTCATTTGCACAATGTTCACACATCCTGACGGTTCTTACAGGCCCTTGGGTAGTATTTCCAAGGACGAGAGCACAGAGCAAAGGACTGCGGTGGCATCTGGTATAACCCCCCTCGCCTCCGGTTCTTGCTCAAATATCACTCCCCCAAACCCCAACATCTAAAACTGTAACTCACCCCCCATCCCCTGTCATCACCACCCCCAGTGACACTCTCTCTGTCTCATCCATGCTTTAGTTTTCTTGTTAGCACCTACACTATCTAACCATCTAACGTTATATGTATTTCTAAATTACGTATCTTGTTAGTCGCCCATCTCCCGCACCAGAAGGCAAGTGCCACCGAGGGCAGATCCTTTTCTGTCCTCCTTATGCCTAGAAGAGAGCCAGCCCAGGACCCCTGCCCAGTCAACGCGCACTAAAGGAAGGGCTGTGAAGGCCAACCTGCCCGGACTTGACCGTGAGCACCGTCGGGGGTAGACGGCTGGCGTCCCGGCGGCTGGGGTGCAGCGCAGGCTCAGGGCCAGCCTCAGGGTGTGCAGCCGAGGCCGTCACACAGGGCCACACACGTAGGAGGCCCCGCCATGGAATCTAGGCTCCGTAGCTGTGTGCCGTCTTAAACCTCCGTGATTCTGTCTGAATCTGTGTTTTGTGTGTCAAGTCCAAGGGACAAGGGAGTATGGGCCGGGGGACCCAAGGCCAGGATCGCCATGGTCGCACCTCCCCAGATGGGTGCTCGGCCACCCACTCCCCAGCCCCAGTGCAGCGACCGCCGCCACCCTCGCTCCAGGCAGGGTCCTGCACACGGCCCCGAAGGATCCCGGTGGGTCACACACGCCCTGTGCCTAGTCACCAGGCAAAATCCCAGGAGATGACGACATGGGGTTTTGTGGTTTTGCATTCACAAATATCCCCATTCCTGAGAGACCAAGACATTCGACGGTAAATAAAAAGCACCATGACTAATGGACAGATCGAGGTGTGTAGGGAACAGACTCTTCCTACTTTTGAACATTTCCTGCATTTCCATGTTGCTCTGGGCCAGCAAATTCTGTGCCGCGCCCAGCACAGACACGAAAGGCGCCAAGGAAAGGCCTCCACTCCAGGACCTGCGTCCCAGCCTACCTCCCCACTGTGGGAGCCCCAGGGCCTCCCGAGTGTCCTCAAGGTGCTGTCCCCAACCCCACTCCCCAGCCCTCCAACACCCAGCAGCTGCTCCAGCACAGGAAGCATAAAGCCCCTTGGCCTTTCCCCATCTGGGTCAGGGAGTCAAGGGCCCCTCCCAGCCCAGGTCTCTGGGTCACCCATGTTCTCTGGAGCCGGGTTCTGCCTAGGTGTCCATGCTGGGAGGCAGTGGTGTGCTGGAAAATGGTTAACGCCCACCTCCTGGGGGTGGGAGCCCTGATTCACAGCGTCTGCCGATTGCCGTGGTGTAAACAGTCCCACCAGAGCCGATTTTAGCCACTGATCTGTGATAACAAGTTAGGAAAATTCTCGAAAATGTAACAATGGGCGCTCATAAGCTAATGCAAGCAGGCTGCTGCACCCTGCTGCTGGGAGCGAAGGGGAAAGAGAACTAACTCCCTGTGATTCCAACTATAATCTGGAGCAGTAGGAACAGGAATTCACAGAAAGACGACCCTATGAACCAGCAAATGCGAAGAGATGCCCACAGTGATTAGAATAATGCAAATGAAAGCCAAAAGGAAGTATGCTGCTTCTGAGCAATCGGACGGATGAAAATCCGACACCTCGAGTCCTGATGAGATAACACGACTGGCGGGAATGTTAATGTGCACAGATGCTCTGGAGAGCCATTTGATGGTACCCAGTAAAATTTAAAACAGATCAGAGCCCTGCGGTTCCTCTTCTGGGTGCATTGGAGGAGATGCCCACATGTGCACAAGGATGTTCGTGGCAGTATTATAGGAAGAAGCGCCATGTCTCATCACCAAGCGCCAACAAGTACCAACTCATCGCCTGTCTTGTTTCAATTTTATCTCCATCTGCTTCTCCCATGTTCCTCGTATTTTGAAGCAAACCTCAGACAGCACATCATTCCACCCATAAATATTTCCACATCTCTGAGAGTAAAACAAAACAAACACCGAGCGAAGAAGCCTGGAGAAGGCTTTTGGCTGCGTGTGAGGGAGCGAATCCCCAGCAGAGGGATGGGGGAAGGGCGGATTAAAAGGCCTCAATGATTCCATGAGCATTACTCCTAGTCTGGTTAGTCTAGGAGTAATGCGTCAGTGCATTCCTAGAGGAAGCTGTTCCTGTCCCCTACCAGATAGAGCAGGCTGAAGGGACAGCCTTGTGGTGCTTGGCAGATTTTGAGGTCAAATCAAATCCGTGCTAGGTAATCGGCTTAGCAGATAATAAACTAAGAACTGCCATTTGCATGGTGCTTACGAACTTACAATGTAGGAGGTTCACTCATATTGCCACAAAGTCTCCCTTGAATATTGCACTTTATCATCATTATTTGAAAATATGGGTCTGATAAAGTAAACAAAAATACCAAAAGTATAAATAATCACATTTAAATCACATTAAAATGACAGTGGCCTTTGATGGCTAAATTTATTCCCAGTTCTAAAGTATCGTCTCAATGTAATATTTCATATGGAAAAAAAAGTTATGCCAATAGCGATGATTTTCCAGATTGTTTATCAACATTAATCAAAATGATTCCCCTTTTCAAAGGGCTGCTTTGCTCTGTGCTTTGTGGAAGGAGCTTTAGGATTTGGTTTTAATCTGAAAATATATCGGCCAGAGGCTGAACAGTGGAACAGGAAAAACATGAGGCACTTTTTTATGATGCTATCTCAAAACTTTAGTCAAATGCTCTGTATTTAGTTTCTGATCAAGTGCTAGGAAACTTCTAGAACAAAACAGACAACCCTATCTCCGCATGCAACTTGGTTTCGTAATTCCGACACCCCACACACCATTCCTCAAAACTGTTCCTTGAGGCACTTTCACTCAAAAATCATGACTAACGCATTAGATTTTAAGAAACAAGCAGTTTGGTGGGGGGGGGGGAGAAAGAAAGTGGCAAAGAACCGTGGTTGATTGGAAATTCTTTTCTGAAATCTGATGAAGACGTCCTGAGCGCACAAGGACCTGTGATAGTTAAGTCAGCACCTTGCCCTGAGGAAGCCAAGCCAAACCAGCAGATTTTTAGCACAGATCAAACGGACTGATATTGGGAAAAGGCATTCGAAGAAAGTCTAGGACTTTCGTCAGCAGAGAGGAAGTCCACGCCTGGCCTCGAAGGACAGGCTGACTTTCCTGTTCAGGGCTCATGCAGCTGTGACTTTCAAGCCAGCGCTCAGTTACCTTTCTGCAAGTCCCAGGGCCTTTGGGGACCACACTAAATCTACTTGGTGCTCTGGAGACGGAACGACCAAGCCTGGGGGACAGCACGGCTGTTGACAACAGGGTTTGCTGGATATTTTAAGCCAAATGTTGAGAGCTACTGCTCAGGAAAAAAAAAGGTTCCTTTCTAAGTCTTGTGGCCAGGAAAAGGCAAGGGAAGGCACGCCCCTGAAAGCTTTTGGAGGGGAGCACGGCTCCCCGGATACCCCGACTTCCAACGTCCAGCCTCCAGAACTGTGCAACCATACAATTCTGCTGTTTGACACCACTCCGATTTGGTGATTCCTTACGGAAGCCCTAGGAAACTAATGCATCCTGCAAAGGGCGTACAGGTATGTGTGTACGCACCTGTACGCACACGTACACACACACGTACACACACACACACACACATATACAACATGCACATAGGTTTGGCTGGTTTTCACTTCTTCCTCATTACATCCCATCCTCTGTGCTCTGAGGCCAGGTCAAGAATTCCCACAATCCTCGTGTGCAGATAAGGAATGTGAGCATAGGGAGGCTAAACTGCTCTCACCATTAGGTCCTGGCAGGGAGAAAGGCAGGTACCTTGGAACGAAAGGAACACACTGGGTGACCACACATCACTCTGCTTCTACAAGAGACACAGTTAATGTCACAGAGTTTCCTTCGCTTTGTTGAGTGCTCCGACCTGGTCTCAGGAGGGTCACGAACCCTTTGCTCTTTGTGCCCCAGCAGTCTCCGGGAAGGCAGCGATGCCAACGGCAATAAGCCACCCTTGGGGCCGAGCTTCAGCTGGGATTCTGGGAGAAGCTTGAGGGGTTGAACACTCCCAGGGCTCTCCTCCTGACAAAGTCCCAGGAGCCCCAGGTTCTCGGGCTCAGTCAGGCCCCTGCTGTCCAGCGCCGCCCTAGTGGCCTTAGGCTGCAGCGACTGGATGTTGTTACAGTTTGCAAGTGGTTCCTTTTCAAGGAAGGAGGTGTCAAGACAGATGAAAGAAGGAAGGGCTTAGCCAGGGACCTGGAACCTAGCCGGTGCTCTCACAGAACCTGTCACTCCAGTCCCTGAGGAAAACAGAGATGCTTTTATGTCACTACGGAGGGCCCTTCCCAGTCAGCACTGCATTTACACCCGGGAATGACAGGCCCCTTTCGTGTGCCTCGTACACGACAGATGAGCACACACAGCCCGTGGGTCGCAGAGCCAGTGGGGGTGTGGCCACCTGGGATCCCGGGCTCAGCGCGGGCACAGCACATGTCCCAACCGTAAACATCCACAGCCAGGACGAACACTCGTCAGGCCTGGGAAGGGCTCCCCACAATTCCTGGCCTCCGTCCTTGAACACAGAGTGGCTGTGTCTGACCGCCCTGGAGATTAGTGGTTGTGCCGCTGTCATCGTTACAGACAGACACTGAAGCAGGGAGGGTCTTCGGTACGAGAAAGACGGCTCGGTCCACTGTCAAACCCTCCAACAGCGTAAGTATGACAGATTCCCACACAGGGAAGCATCACTCCCCAGAGGCCCCGGCTGCCTTGTCTTCCTCTCCTCGGGTTCAAATTCAAGGTCGGACGTGTTCACAGAGGAGTACGGTTTTCGCAACAGTCGCACATGGTGGACAAGGAACACGGTGCAATATTACACAACTCATACTATGCTTAAACGTGACCGTTAGTGGTCTCAGGGCAATGTGTGTGTGAAGCGCACCGCCAGCTGTTCGCGTAACTGTGGATCTAGACTCCGCTCGAAGACGCAGGAGGCCGCCGTGCAAGTGATGGAGTTTATGGGATACAATTCAGATGTTGTTATAGTTTCTAAAATAGACATAATCTGTCACATGCACCCCGTTACAATGCGGTCCTGATATGCGAAACCCATGGCTCGTTTCTGAATCTCAATGTCGCTTTAATCGTTTTATCGACAACTCCAGCTGCTAGTGCTTCAACAGAGGGACGTTGAAAAATAAGAAAATTCATAAGGAAAAATGATCTGAGAACTACAATGACTCCGCAAAAGTGGTCTGGTTTAATGTTACTGTGAATAGGACACAATTATGTGTAAGTTTTGCTTATAACATCACAGTGACGTTTTTTTTTCTTGAAATGCAGGAAAGAAAAATAAATATTGTGGCATAAATATAGAATTTATATATCAGCAGCCCATTAATAAAACACCTAGATATTTGCAATAATCATTAAAGTCGGTTGTCTTTGATATTGTGCCGACTTTCTAAAAATAAAAGCCGTGGCTTTATAAATAGAAGGATTTTGTGATCTCGTGAAGACACATGTGTCAGGGTAGAAAATATTTTTATGCAGCAGCTGGGGGACTTGATTAATGACTTTGAAACATCTGACACATGGCACGTGGCGCCCTACACCTACTCCTGACCGGGGTCCCCCATTCCTGGGGGAAGGCCTGCATCCCCAGCTTCCGGTTTGGACACATACGGGACATGAGTGCTGGACAGCTCCACTTTCAATCACAAGAGCTCTGATGGTGTCTCCAGGGAGCCGCCCCTGGGTGGTGAGCAAGGGGAGCCAGGAGAAGAGCCACCCAGGGGAATGGTGGGCAAAGGCCGCTCCTCAGAGGATGTATTTCTTCTGCGGGTCCCCATCCTCCCTCTGGGTCTTTGTACAAGTCACTCCAAGGCCCCAGTTACTGACCCTGGGCCTTAAGAAAGAGCAGGGCAGGAAGTAGGCCAATCCAGGGGCCGGCCGGAGCTAGGACGCCTGTCCCAGAGCGGGTGTCGGTGGGACAACACCAGGGGAAGCCAGAGGGGAGTGAGTGGATGGGGCCGGTCCAGGTGAGCGTTCGTGGGACGCTGCTAGGAGAACCCAGCCACCGTGCAAATGCACTGGGGGTGGGGGTGGGGGTGGGGTGTCCATGGTGGACCCCAGCAGAGAGGCTCCACATGGCTACTAATACCTGAACGGCCCTGGGCCACCTAACTCGGCTCTGCGGCACCAGATGGCATGCTAGCGTCTGATCCACTCAGCACCAGGGAGGTCTCTTACTGTGACCCTTGGCCAGGGGGGCGGTTGCTTCACACCAACACAACCACCTGGCCCCCCCACCCCCATACTGTGACTCCGGGGGCACAGCCGGAGATGGCCTGAGGGTGCCCCCAGCACACCCACAAAGAATGTGTCTAGACCCAAGGCATCTACGACAAATGCCCACCCAGTGGGCTCAGGGCTGAAGGGTCGGGGACGGGGTACTCTAGAGCTCCTTTCCTGAGGTTACCTATGTGTCCCCTCAGGGTAGACGCTGTTCCCCAACAAGGGGACAGTGTGCTGAGCATGGCCGGCAAAGGGGTGAGGAGGCTGCTGGCGAAGGGTGGCTGAGAAACGGAAGGTGATGAGCTCAGCAGGTGGTGACACACATCTGGAGAGTTACAGTCACCAGACCCAAATCCACGGGGACTCCTTGGCTGCCTTCCAGCGACAGCAGCTATTCAGTGCAATGAGGGACCAAGGCCAGAAAGGACACCTTCTGACAGCTCCGAGTGTAGCGATCAGCGATCGCATGGGGTGTCTGGCTGTTGAGACCACTGATTCTAACTCAGTCCGCTGACACAGTCAAAAACATGTGATCAGATTAGGATCTGAGGAGGTTGCAAACCACCAAATCAGACCTCAGATGGCGCCAAGCAGCTTAATCCACGCGGAACCCAGATCCACACACATCACCCTCTCTCTCCGAGAGGGGCGCCAGCGAAATGGCAGGGCTCCCGCCTTTACAGGCCGTCTCCAGCACCATGGCAACGCTCACTGCGCCGCACACACCGGCATCTGGAGATGCTCGGCCCTGAGCCTGCGTCGTTGAGAAAAAGAAGGCCTGCAGCTCTTAGATGACAAGCTCACTCGCCCAAGGAATTAAAATGAAGGATTTAAGACACAAAGCCCTGATCGATGGGCTTGATGACCTTTTTTTTTTTTTCTCATATAACCTAGAAGAGGAAGCAAAATGGAACTAACTGTCCTTTGGGTTCCGTTTTGACCAACAGGAGGGACAACAAGCGGCAGAGGAGGGACAGCATCATTGCCGAAGAGGACCCCTGAGGGGAGACGCCGAAGAACGAAGCCTGGGCCCAGACGTTTGCCCCGGAGTCTTAAGAAAGCAGCTTTCAGAGGCTGTAGGGACAAGGTGTGTCTCCAGGTCCAGAAAACTCTGACTCAGCTCCCATGTCATTCTCAATAGCAACGTGGCCACAGGGACTTGCAAGTGAGAGCCACTGCTGGGAGGAGGGGCCTGAGGCGGTTAGGGGGTTATAACAGGACCCTGTGTGCCCCGGGCATCAGCAGCCTTGAGGCCACCACAGGGCAGAGGAGAGCCACAGCTGCCTGACCCCGAGCTGCCAGCTGGGAGACGCTACACGCCCCAGACCATCTTTCTTCCTTCCCCAGAAGCTACTGCTGCTGCCTTCTGTTCCCTCTCCCACAATTACGCTTTCCAGTGTTTCTAGAATTGTAAAGGTCGTCCCCATTGCCTCGGCACACCGATGACTCCCTTGCTGTCCACACACGAGGTCCGGACTCTCTAGGGGGAGCCCTGCTGCTTCTGTTCTCTGCACCCCAACCTTGGGGCTTCATCTGGTTCTTCGAGTTTGTCCCTGTCCTGTCCTGTCTCTCTTGTAGGCTCTTCCTGCTGGTGACACACTGGCAGTTTACCTGGCTTTCTCCTGGGACCTCTTCCCAGTATCCTGCCTTTTGGATTGACTTCTAGGGTCCAGATGGGCAGCCCACCCAACCCCTGCTTCTCAGAGAGCACCCCCCATTTCTCTGCAAAAAACAAAAGTGATGCTTGTTTCTTACAGAAGTCCTGGGAAATACAGGAAGGAATAAAAATTTCCCACATACTCCGAACCCAGAGAGATAATCACACATAACATTTCAAGGAATTTCCAAAAATACGTTATCAGAATAAATTACTAGCTCTGGGTGTGTGTGTTTATGTACATACTGTTATCTAAAACTCGTTTGTCATTTCCGTGTTATGTGTGTATTTATGTATATATTCTGCTTTTAACTCAATCATTTCCATGTGTGTTTGTGTGTGTGTAACCCAAAGTTTTATTAAAACGTTTCATGAAATAACTGCATGAGATTCCATCTGAGGAGGGTACCATAAGTGAGCCACTGCCCCCAGGGCTGGACATGTGGGTCGCTTCTGAATCTGACCATCAGCAGGAAGAAGGCACACCTCTGGTCCTCCCCGCCTCATCATGCACAGGAGGGTGCCTCCAGGGGGCTCCCTCCATCCTCACTGCCTGCGCAGGAGGGGCGTGGCTAATCCCATCACCCAGAGTCTGACCCTAATTGGGATCAACATTTTACTAATGATCAGGGTTACTGGGCTTCAAAAGTGGGCGCCAGGCAATTCCTCCTCCACAGCCCGGCTCAAAGGGGGTCGTCTGGCCTGTGCTTCCCCCGCACCACCCCCGCCTGGCCCCCAGAACTTGGCGTGAAGCAACTTGCCACTGCCGTGCATGTTGTGACTGGGAAGAGGGGACACGAAGTCGCTTCTGCCTTACCGTTCTCCCCCAGGGCACCTGACCTTGCAGGCCCTGCACCTGTATGGGCAGAAGAGGCCTCCTTGGCCTCAGGCCCAGGCAAGCTCTCCAGGCAAGCTGTGAGCCAGCGCTGCTGCTTCGGGGTCAGAGGCTGACGCCTGGGGCAGCTACTGAATAAGATGTTTCTGAAGAAGTTACACGCACACGAATATATATATATATGGAAATGCGAGTAAAAAAGCAGAAAATGTCGACCTTTAAACAATGTGGATTTGCACTGTGCATTCCACCTCTATGTAGATTTTTTCAAGAAATACTGTATTTCTCTTTATGATTTTCTTCATGATTTTTTTTCTCTAGCTTACTTCAAGAATGTAGCATAGAATACATATAACATACAAAATACATGTTCAACGACTGTTTATGTTGCCGATAAGGCTTCTGGCCAGCAGCGGGCCACCAGTAGTTACGTTTTTGGAGAGCTGAGAGAGTTATACATGGATTTTCGACTGCACAGGGGTTTGGGACCCCAGCTCCCATGTTGTTCAAGGGTCAACTGTATATACATAAATAAATACACACACACACACACACACACCCTTACTACTATTATAAACGCCACCAGAATGCACACCTTTGTGCTGAAATCCTCCTCTGTGTCTGACCATCTGGAAGAGACTCTATCAGCATACGAATCGCATTCGTGCATCTGCCCTGCCCCTGCTCCCACCTCTTGCCCCCCAGGCTTTCCAGCAGGAAGCGGGATGTGGCAGAAACCAGCACAGAATCTGGATTTGCAATTCCTGAGATGGTGTGGCAGCGTCACCACCACCTGCTTCCTGTGGCTTGGGCAAATCACTTCATCTCTGGGCTTCGGTTTCCTCGTCTGTAAAACTGAAATTCATGATGGCACCTTCCAAGCCTCCTGCGCCTCGTGGGGTGACACTGAGAAGCAAATGAGATCTCAGACGTCGGGACTTTTTCTGGATGAGTGATTGGGCAAGCGCTGCCATACTTCAAAAGAGCGTTGGACACGGTTTTTTAAAATCTATTTTAGCTCGGAACTTTGGTCTCTGGGAAAGGTGTGAAATGACTCAGTACATGAGGAAAGTCCCAAAAGCCAAGATGACGAATGATTCCCTTTCATGGGACATGTGGGCCACTTGTTTAAATATGAGGCCAGTGAAACAGAACATAGGAACGGAACTGGAAACCATTGGTCTCCCTCTCTGCGGTCTCTAATCTGCTCCTGGACGTCCTTGGTTCTTAAGTCCCTATCTCCCCATGCTCCATTCTGCCCCCGGTGTCCTGACTTCGATTTGCAATTAACAACGAGCTACTTAGCAGTGTGCACCCCTGCCTTTCACATGGAAAAAATCTGAGAAACACTCTTACTCTTCTAGACGTTGGCCTTGGAGAAGTCGAGGTTCTTTCTTCCTCCCTCAAGACTATTTTGGTGTAAAAACTGCTTTAGAAACAAGTGTAGGAGGAGCGGGCTTGCACCCCGAGGTCTTATTCAACAAAGAATCCTTTTTGCAAATTCAGCTGTAAATGTTTGCTTCAGACAAAATGTGGAGACACTAGTTATTGTCATCTTAGTGGAATTTATCTCCAGGTGATCCTGTACCTGGGCCTGCCATGCTTCTTTTCATTTATTAACTGAACAAGCATCACTGAAATTCCTGATGGTCCAGGCTCTGCGCTCAGTGCCGGGGGGAGGCCTGGCCCTTGACCTTGGGACCTGGGGGTCCCACAGAATGGGCGAGTGCCAGGAGAGAGGCAGCACGGCAGCCACTCAGTCCTTGTCCCGGAGGGCTCCTCAGAGGAGGGACACCCATGCTGGGTTTTGAAGGATAAGGGGGAGGGGGTTAGAGGACTTTCTGGCACCTTCTTTATCTCACCGGAAGTGTAACCCGTTTCTTGAGCAGGACTTGTGGCAGGCGGGAACCAGCTCCCCCAGCTTATTCTCTTCCCCCCGCCCCCCGATGCCGTGGAAACCCCCTCTGCTGGCTCTTCCCCTCCTGGATGACACTCCTCAGTGGCTTCCGGGTAGGACCAACAGTCCTCATGTTCAGTCCTCATAAAGAGGATGCTTCAATTTAAGATAAAATCTCTATTTCACTTCCAGTTCAAAGGTCCTCCCTTCTCTCCAGTTGAGGGGTCTGTCTCCTGCTTTCTACTCCCTCCCCATCTATCCGGTCCCCAGCTCACTAACTGCCTCCCAGGCCCGAGGCAGGGAGAAGTGGGGGGCAGTAAGGGAACAAAAATGTATGTTCACTTAGCTCATTATTTTCACTCAGCTGTTGAAATGGTCAGAGACCCATCCACACCTCCAACCTACCCCTGACATCGCAGAGCTTCCGGCACAGGTGAGGCACCGTGAGGCCTCTGGCCTTCTCCTTCGTGGTGGCAGTGGCTGCTGTAACTCACCCAAGACCTTTCCAAGTTCATCACTAGTACCAGAGCTAGAGGATCTTGGCAATTCTGCAGGCCTCAGACTGCAGGCTGAGCTGGCGGTCTCCCTTACAGCCAGCACCCCGCTGCCCAGGGGGGTCCTGTCAGTGCCCCCCTCCCTCATCTGGAAGAGGACTCACGGCCCACTCCGTGGACAGCCCTCCCCGGCCCATCCTCACTCGCATGTGGCTGGGGGTTGTGGCAGGGCAAGCTCGCAGAACCAGTTTGGCCCTCTCTCTTGGCTGCTGCTGTGATGGGTCCCACTCCCTTCTCTAGAAGGTGGGGACACTTGTCATGCACGGTCTTCCCAGACAGAAAAAGTTAATTAAGCAAATTGCTGGGAGTCATTTGACTGCCCTCAGTGTGGAAGCTGTTGTAACAGCTGTGTAAATAAAACGCAGTGTGACAGCCATCTGAAGTGGAGAGTCCACCTAAGTTCCTGTGACGACGTGGTCACCAGCCCCAGAGTTCTGTTCTCC